>JAJLWW010000038.1:136539-168767 GCA_030570935.1 Geotrichum klebahnii | reverse complement strand
ATCTTTCAAAGCTCCTTAATAGCAAAGAAGGCCTACAGGCTACTGTGGCTTTCCTAGCTGCTATGGGGTGATAAATCTACTGAACATTAACTGGACATTTTTGTGGACAATATCTGACTCGTGGAGTGGCTTCCAAATTCTTTTTAAGGAGGAGGAGGAGTGCAAATGCAGAGGTATTTTTCGGGCTTAAATTGAGGTAATACATGAACAACTTGGTGAAAAGCCAAATCTCACTGAACTTTTTTGAAACTGACGGAGTCTAATAGCTATTGAGCTGAAGATCGTTAAGCAATTCATTTTATTTTTATATAATTTTTATTTCTTTTCTTATCTTTGTTAGTTGACTCGGTAATAAATAAATTGGGGTCTTTTTACTCCTATAAAAAAAAATTGATCAAGCTGAGATCCCAATCTTACTGAAGATTTAAAATTGACGGAGGCAATAGCCATTGATCAGGAAATTATGGCACAATTTTTATATAAATTAAGTTAGTTTTAAAAATATTTTTTTCATTTCATTCAATAATAATAAACTAGGATCTTTTCATTCTTAGAAACAAAATGTAACCTTAAGAAGATCCTCATGATTCCTCATTTCATTCTAATTCTTTATGATATTCTTATTTTGTTGAGGTCATTTGTAGAGTGAAAAAGAGCTGAACTAGAATGATCTTTGCTTCTAATGATATATTGGATCTTAAACTTGTGCACTTCTACAGTTTGGTAAATAATGCTGGCTCTAAGGATAATGGAGTCCCCTGGCATATAATTTGTGCAGCCATTAAGTAGTATTATTAGTCCCAAGGCAGATATTTGGAGTTTTTGTAGTATACACTTCAATCTTTTGAGACAGCAAGCAGAATTTGCTTAAATCATTATGTGCTACTATAAAGCTCTAATCGATCGGATACCGTTAAGTAGGTTAAAATAAATTCCCAGGTTTTGTGTCGATAAGTAAACAAGAGGGTCGATGTGGCTCACGCAAGATTGTAAAATAAGTAGCATTTAACTAATGCTCAATGAATCCTTAAGGTTCATTGGTGGTTATTTCTCAATTTCCATCACATCATTGACATAATTCAGATAACTTCAAGACTTTTTGAAAATATAATGCTGTACGTTGTAATTATTTGTAGCTTAATCTTTTATATTGATATAATGGTGGAAAACTTCTAACCCAGTAAAGTATTTGTATTACATGCTCAATTTCCAATATTTCAGATTCATGCCGGCCATTATAATTTTCAATACTCTGGAACAACTTTTAATAAGTAATATCTAGTTAGGGATTGGAAATTTGTATGTTATCTGGAAGATACTTAGGTAGAATAATCTCTTTGTTTCGTTAACTATCAGTTACACTATTCGCTCAAACTATAGACTTGAGTTTCCCTTGGTATAGTAGCTTTGACAATCTATCAAGAGACTGATTAATTTGTAATACTCAAAATAAACTTCTATTTGTCTATTGAGGTTTCTAACTGAATCTGCTGGTATAATAATCCTTCTAAGTTATTAAATTTCTCGAAGATGATAGATTATATCAAGTCTCACCATTTTACGTCTGAGTCCAAAATCGATGCCTCGAACTATATGTTATATCGGAAATTATTATTGATATCCTACGAATTGTGACTTGTGTACTGGCAACATTCTGAGGGAAAATTTTAAATGGTTCTAACCGTAAACTAACGTCACTCTATTTAGGCGTGATTGTGCATGTGCTTCCGAGAACTAAGTTTTTTAACAACTCCACAAGTTTTGATAGATACTCAAGATTGAGGTCTTAGTAGGTGTAATTTAATTTAGCTCTATTATATAATTTATACATTTTTGATCTTACATAGATTTTTTTTTATTTGGTTGCATAACAAGTATAGCCGTTCTTTTATGGTCTTGTTTACGACTTATTTGAGAAGGACTAAAGAACTAGAACACCTCGTTTTGCAGCTATTTTACTGGGTATTATTGTGTAGTACGATGGTTCCAAACTCAATTCCCGCGATCTGGAAATTTTGCTGATCCGGATGGTAAACTTGAGTTAAATTATTTAGGGTATTACTTCGTTCGTTTATAATACAACTCTTTCATAAAACTTTGGTCTTAATTGCTAACTTAAATAATGAGCATATGTATTTAAGATATAGTGTGCCCTGAATTTAGTATATTCAGCTTGCTTCCTCAATGAACATATTTTGCTAAGGGCGAAGGGCATTTATGGAATGTAAACATGAAAATAGAAATAATGAATATAAAAAACCTTTTAATTATATTTATTATTTTGGATTCAAACAGATCAGTATTTTGCATAACCAAAAAAAATAAAGAGGGTAAAAAGAAAGTGAGTAAGGATTGTCAACATAGTCAGGTTAACACAATTTTTTATGTAAGGAAAGCACCCCAGTTAATCTATCTTCCCAAAAACTAACTAGAAAATTTAAAAGGCATCAATTTATCTATATATTGCTTACCGGTCTTTAGCTGAATGTCAATTAGGCTACGCTAATTTTACAGAATCTGTAAGATTATGATTCACTATTGTTCAAATGCACTACGATTTCAGACTAAATATTATCCCAGCACTTGAATATTTTATTTAACTTAAAGAAGAACTAAAGGGAATTTTAAGGGCATATTATAATTCTTTTGAACGTAAAAAATAAGCAAAATTTTGAAGAAACTTTTTGTAAACAACAACATAATAATTCTATTGAAAATGAACATCTCGCTCGCAGTTACAAGATCTGCCCGCGTAGCGCAATGGTTAACGCGTCAGACTTCTACTAGAAGCCTCTTTGGAAAAAATCTGAAGATTGTGGGTTCGACTCCCACCGTGGGTGCAATTCTTTTTTCACTTCAGTAAAGAATAGCTCATTACACATTATATATTCATTTATTTGTGTTTATTGAATTGCTATTGCACTAAAAGATTTTAATATATTTTATTTCTTGTGATATTACGTTGAGAGTCCAATGAATAGGTAAATCGTTGGGTAAATGCAGTACAGCTTACTTTTGTAAATTATACAAAGAAAAGTGAAAGACTGGGTCAAAAACACACTTGTACTTGCAGTAGCAGTTAAAATATTAAGATTATTTTCAATGATTTTACATGCTCAAAATAAACAATTATTATATATTTATTTTCTCTTCTGACTATATTTCAAGGAATCCGACTTAATTGATATTATATTCATGTATATACAGAAGGATAATTGGAATCTCGTCAATTTTCCCAGCTCGAACAAACGCTGTTACCACTATTATTTTTCGAGTGTCTTGACTTAAAAGTTCTTTACAGTGGTTTTAGCATATATCATAAAACTGACAATACTCTGAAGATGAAGCCCCATTGTTTTCCTTGGGAATTACAAGCACAGAAAGGATGTACAAACACAGCGGAAAGGAGACCTATATTATCCTATCAAATTGTTGTGCATCATTCAGACCAGATTGCAAGTTGACAAAGAGATGCTCTTAAGGCAAAGGTTGCAATGGTATAAGAAAATATAATTGCTACTACATGATGATGCGTCTTACTCTAGAGCATCTCTTTTCAAGTCTTGTGGCAGTGGTTTTTTCCGGAACTGCTAACATCTCTAATATACATCCGGTGCGTTTAATGTGCAATTGCATTACCATATAGATGTGAGAAGTGTTGGAACTTTCTTAATATATGAACCACAATGTTATCGTTTTAATTTTAAAAAAATGCGAAATCAACTAGATTTGTGAATATTTTTGACATTGCAGTAAATTTGAATCTCTTTTTATCGTGTTTAAATCTAATTGATAAACTGAAAGCAAAAAAGGATTTTCGGTTGTAGAGAATTATATCTTTTTTGGTTGAACTATAAAGCTCCTAATTTACAAAATAAATTGTTATTACAAACCCCATTCTTGCTAGGCATTTCATAGTTCATTGACAATACTATGATAAACTTAAAGTAATTTCAATTTTTCTTTTCATAGATTTATATCAATGATTGATTTAGCTTTATTACAGTAATCAAATTTGTTTTCTTTGGTGTAAAATTAATTGAAACTCAATAATATTCATCAAAGGACGCTAAAACATTAAGAATGAATTTACGAGAACAAGATTTGATACGACACTTAGGTCTCACAATTACGATCAAGGACATTATATCCATAATATGAAAAAAATATGATAAAGATTCATCTTGTAAAACTATATGTATAAATCTAGCATGGGAACATATTTATATTTCAATACTGTTATTGCAATTTTCATTTCATAACTTAAACAACCATTCAAATCCCTTTTGTTTTTGAAGTTTTATAGCTCGGGATTTGATGTTGAACGAAAGGAAATCATAAAATGGAGAAAAGAGATTGGTTACAACGGGTCATTGACCAGAAGTTGATATAAACAAATCGCTACTGAAGGGTGATAATATCATAGGCAACAAAGAACTGTAATAAAATTAGAATTGCACAATACCTTGAACTTGATTGAATGTGGATAGAAATGAGTTTCTGTTTTCGGACGTTTTCTTTGCTTCATAGCAAACGCAGACAGACAAAAATATAAAGAATATTAAAGCTGCTTGTACATCGCAGAAGACAAATAGAAATATAACAGACTAATGGGATAAAAAATTATCTTAATGAATCAAAATATTATGTGCATGTATGAAAAAGTAGTTAAGAAAATAAATTTGGTTGAATTCAAAATTTTAAAGAAATCTCTTGCAGTGTCCAACTTATCTATAGTAAGTAAAAGTATCTAATATGCAATTCCGAATCAGATTCCAGCAATTCAATTAATATCATAAAACTCAAATTCAGATTTGCCATAATTTTTGAGGTTTATTATTGTGAAATTGAAATTTTTTTTTTGTTCTAACAATATATTAACTTGACAGATATGATACTTTCAGATTTGGCTTTTAAAGTCTTAAGTATGCCTTTAATAACGGTAATTAATATGTTTTCATAACTCAAATTTACTCTCCAAACATTCCAATAATTGATGTTGCAAGTGTGGTATATTCTTTATAAATTTTCCTTCCTGCGATTTTACTGATAACAATAAAAATTCCTAGTTTGTTATACAACTCAAGTTGAATCAGGTTTTTGAAGTTAGTCAAAATTTATATTATTACAAATTAAATACTGACTGGCAGATTGACTTATATGGTTATATTTTATTTTCAAGGAGATCAACTTCTCAGAGCGTTTTTTTACTTTCAACTTAACAACGGTCTTTAATTAATGAAACTACTTGAAATGATATTTTATTTCCCTTCCAATAACTTAAATTTTTTAATTTTTAGTTCAACAACAAATATTGATCATCTGAAAACTTTTTTTCCAATTTATGCCTCGGACCTATAATATTTGAATGCAGATGATAAAGTTAGAGTAATCTCAAATTATCCGAGAATTAAAGGTGTGTATCTATGCTTCAACGTACATTGTTGAAACTCTATTCACTTTTGTAATACTATTTGTCTCCTTTTGCGAGCAAAAATGAGTATTATGGATAGGAAACTTGAAGCTTTGAATCGCAACACATTCTAGGATTTGAATTGTTTTTTATTTACTGGGCAAGGAATCTGAAATGCCGAGAGGGTGATTACTGGAAGATTCGCAAAAATCACATTCTGTCAGTACAATATAAGACAACAAAAAAGTAAATATAGAGAAAGTGTATATACAAATTGTTTTATAAATAGGGATTTCAAGAACAGCATGAAAAAGATAATAATTAGTTAACTCTATGGGGCAAATTAAAAATAATTTTGAGCATCAGGCATCAGTAACCCGAAGTCAAGGGAGGTCAAAACACTATGTAAGGACAGCTCAATTGAAAAAGAAAAAAAAAACCTAACAAACATAACATAAATATAAAAATAAATTCATTTCACACATAAAATAAGACTCAAGTCTTAACATTCAACCTCGTTACCATTCAAGGGTACTTGCCCATACAACATGTTTCTTTGCCATTTTGGCACTGCTCATTTGCCGATTGACTTTTCTAAGCCGACGTGGAGGAGTTTTTGGGTTTTTCGGAAGCAAGGATACCGGTTCTTGAGCCTCCCGGCGTAATAAATCTTGTTGAGAATAAAATCCCACAGGTAGCCGGCTGTTAGTACTGCTATTTAATGAATTGACTGTTGAGTGTTGTTCTTGTAAATTTTCAGGGTCTGTAACTTTTAATACAGACTTACCTGGTTTCAATTCCAAATGTCTAGGAGTACAGCGACGGCCTGGCGATCTAGGTGTAGGGTCTAGTTCTTGAAGCATCAATCGCCGAGACCTTCGTTGTGCTAACGGTGGAGACTTTACTCTGCTAGAAGGTAAGATGGTTTGGGAAATATCTCTTTCATCATCATCCTCATCATCCGAATTGTTGGATTGAAGCACTGAAGGAGTTTCAAATGTATGGCTAAAGTTTCTAACAGGTAATCGAGTTGGTGTAATGCCGCCTCTTCCAAGAGTAGTCTTCTTCTTAGATGAACTTATTGTTTGACTGAAAGCTCGAGACTCACAGATACCTTCTGATCGTATTGGTGTGTGAGCTATTCTTCTTTTTGATGTGGATGTTGGTATCAGAGAGCCATAACTTTTCTTCTTACTGCGGGGAGTTCCTATTGAAGCTTGACTCGTAGAAATAGGTGATAATTGCTGAAGTGAAGTACTTTGAAGCGGTAATGAAATGGAATTAGACTTTGAATCGGGGTCCACATCAGGAACAGATTCCAGGCATTTTGTTTTGATTTTGTTTAACGAGTGGCCTTGAAGAGACGTCAATGGAGATGAAGTGTTTTGAGAAGTTGGACTAGGAGACGTATGCAGAGTTGTAGCGCTTAATGTAGAAACAGGTTCTTCAGCAATTGCAAGAGGATCAGATTGAAGTTCATCTGCCGAATCGTGAAAGATAGAAAACGAGTTCAAGGTATAATTTGAATCTGTCAAGTTTAGTTCTGTAAAGGAAGTATTCAAATCTTGATCATTGAAAATACCATCCAAATCAAACTTAGCAGGAATACCAATGGAATCATCATTGGAGTACAATGGCTCTTTATTTGCCAGAATTGACTCAATATTTGTCAACCAGTGATCATCTTGGTCAATTTGTATATTTTGGGCTTTTGTATTGTTCATTGCTGTCCATTAATGGAGATATTAAACTCAAACAATGATTGTTCTAGAAGGACTTCTTTGTTGATAAAACAGGGAATTCCTGTTAAGATTTAGCAATTTCAACGTTCAAACAGTTTGAGAAGGAAGGGCAAAAGAAGAAGGAAGTTTGGAAGAAATAGGAGAATTTGGAGTTAGGATCAACTCATACACTATTTACATGTATCCTAATTTGGAAATTTAACAACGTTGGACGAATAAGCTCAGTCCAGTGTAGTTAGATTCTTCAACCCGAGTTGCTAGGCAACCATTGTTCTTGGGGTTAGGGTGGGTTTGTTTTGACCTAACCCATGGATAGGACTAAATTTGGCACATCGTCGTGTTAGAGGAAGTAAGAAAATCTGCAAAATACCAGAAATCAGAAGTCGGTGAATATAAAATTCTTTCCAAATCTTCTTTCCTCGCTAATTCTTTACTTATTTATATTTTCCTTAAACGAGAAAACGGGGTTCCCTTTTTTTTCTTTCCATCTGGGTTGGATGATTGAACTTGCTATCTTTCTTTGAAGGAGGACCTTTATATCCAAGTGATTCAATTGAAACCAACGATCTCAAAATGTGCAAAGATATATAGTCGAATAAACCAGAAAATAAATTGGTCTTGTATGATAAAAAATTTTCATGGTGCAATAGAATTGGATAATTAATAGCTTTATTTATCGATATTTTGAGCCATAATATTTCTTGCGAATGCCAATGATAATAACTTCTACGTGGGATGATGAAGGTCGATAATGGTTAGATGGGACGTGGAAGTGTTGCATTATAAACGCATCCTCATTCTTTTATACTTTATTTTTTTTCAAAGTGGAAGTTCTAGCCCTGTTGATTGTTTTCAAAGTTTACTATGAATTGATACCAGTCTTGATTTAGATATGCAGGATACCATTTGAGAAAACGAGCAGTCAACATCATTCAATTCTCAAAACTCCAAACTTTGGTAGGCAGCGAAATACATTAATAACACTACTTGAATATTGAATAATTTGATAGAGGAAAGATTATGTTTCAATACCTACATGAGCAACTAATACCCACGATATATTGTGCTAATATTAGTCGTTTGCTATCAATATTGTCTAATCTCTAACCTAGTTGTACCCTTAGTCTTGACTTGCTCGTTATTAAAGGTACTAGCTTCTATGACATATTCCTTCCTCAATTATGACATCAGTGTTTGGAATCATTGATAATGGATTATCAGCCTATATGGATTTCATTATCGAATTAATAAGAAGATTGTTGGGATTTATACTAGAAGTGAGTGTTGAACTCTAATCCTGAACTGCAACTCGACACAGTGTTGATGCTTATCATAATGAGTGCCAGATACCAGAACACGCAATTAACCAAAATATCCAGGAGAATGGAATTCAGCAAGCCTTTCAAATAAGCTGATAGTGAAGTTGGAAAGAAATTTAGGTGTGTTTCATGTGAGAATTATAATGAAAGTGCATTCATTTTGCATCACCACCCGAAAACTTTGTTTGTTACGGACGAGAGTACCTGTAAGTTATGGTAAGGTTTTTCAGGGTCAGAGACTACTCGGATTATATTGAGGAGTGTAAGGTTTCGGTGGAATCAAGATGGCGCCTTTTAGTTGGCCGTGGCATCACCAGAATATTACTTCCGTCACGGTCGTTGTCAATGCTTCTGGCCCGTCTTAATTACGGCCTCGGTGGTTGAAAGGGGAAGAAACAGGTTGTTACCATAAAGTGATGAGACCGAGAGTGCGGCAACAAAGGAATATTTATATATAGTGATACTTGAGTAAGCCACGAGAGCTATGTTTGTTCTGCTATAGCCACATCTCACGATATCTTGGTTGCTTGTAAGGATAATTAAGGATAAATTTGGGGCTGCGCATCACTATTAAACAGGGAAATCTCAACACGTTTTGCAGGTAGCACGATCCGGGCCACATTTGCTCTGTGGCGAGGTGCAGAGTATTACTCGTCATGAAGGGTAAATATGGGACTGCAACAACATTAGATTGGCATTTCTTTTGTTGTGATCTTCACATGAAATTTTCCAACGACATGTGAAATGTTGTATTCCAACAAAAGAAATTATTTATTTTTATTTTTTTTATGGATTTTTATGGATTTTTATGGATTTTTATGGATTTTTATTTTTTTTTATTATTCCTTTCTTGTGTCCTTGGCCATTTCCAGGTCTCTTTGCCCGTTAGTTGAACAAATTGGCACCACTACGTCCCAAATTTCCTTGTGATTGTCGTTGTTGTTTTCACAAGATAAAAATATTTAAATATCAGAAATATAAAAGCCTCATCTTTTCCCTTTCTTCCTCCTTCATTTTTTTTCTTATCTTCTGCCACTTTTCTCTTCACATTATAATCTAATTGCATCTTTGCTTACTCCAGCGCAGCTCATCTCGTTTGGAAGCACACTTTACTTATCATTTATTTATTTGGAAATCACAGATCATGTCCACTACCACTGAATCAGTTACCGCCCAGGACGAACCTGTTATCAACGGTTCTGTTGCCCTTGAAAGCGAAACCAACTCTTTTGAACCCACACCTCAGGCTTCTGCCTCACCATCCCTCGTTGTTTCTCACTTGCTCACTTATCCCACTGTGACTGCCGCCTACAACTATGCTTCGTCATTTTCCGTTGTTCAACGCATTTCTTCCAAGGCAGTTCCTATTTTTGAGACTGTCCTAGAGAAGTCAGCCTATTCAGAACCATTGTTGAAACGTGCCTCTCCCTTGCTTGCCCGTGCTGATCAGCTCGGTGATGACCTGCTGACAACTGTTGACAGCAAGATTCCTCAGCTCAAGACTACCCAACCTCAGGAGGTTATCAATGTTGCTTTGAGACCTATTGAAACCGTCCGTAGCACTGCTGAAGCCTACTCTACTGCCGCCCACGACCGTTTCACTATCAGAGTTGTCAAGCCCATCCAAGATGCCACTGAGTCTGTCAAGGCCCAGTATGCTTCTGTTTATGATTCCAAGGGAAAGCCCTTGATTAAGACTCGTATCGATCCCCTTCTCTCCCCATTGAACGAAAGAATTGAGGCCATTATCAATGTATATCTTCCCAACGGTGCTGAAATTTCCAAATACGATAATGAGATTGCACATACTGTTCAATTAGCATTGGTGGCCATTAAGCGTGCTCGGCCAGTACTTGACGATAAAGCAACACATCTTGCTGCTCTACCATTGGAAACCAAGGCTCATGTACAGGAAGTTTACGAAAGCAAGCGATCTGAATACTCCAAGGAAAACTCCCCTGTTTCTAGCACTGTATATGCTTCATTGGCTACATGGAAGCAACTGTCGAGTGAAGGTGTCACGTTTGCTGGATCAGTATTGCATCCTAAAAGCAAATCTACGGAAGGAAATTGAATTGTTATGAGTCAAATTTGTGTTTAATTTTTATTGTGTTGTAATTTAAAAAATAAAATGTTAATGTGCTAGGATCCAAATCTCGTTACGATACTCAGGCTGGTAATGAAGAAGAAGAGGAATGTAAATTGAGAAGGGCGTGTACTCAGAAGATGTTCAAAACGCAATGGCATGGCCAGAAGTCTAAATAATGAAATAATAAGTCTATACAATAAGGTTTGGAATCGTTTACCAAATCAAGAAGTAAAAAGGGTCATTAACACTATTATTAAACCCCATTTTTAATGAAGTTCATTAAATTTACAATAGATATAGTATTAACGAAGCAGAGAAACATGTTCCCAATCAGTATAATGAAATGAACAAGGGTCTTGGTTTTTTTTTTTTTTTCAAAAAAATGCTGATCGCCATATGCTGATTGCCAAATTTTTGGTCAGTTATAGTTTTTCGGTTCTAAGCAGACATAACACAAAAATAAAATACCAAATTATAAACTTTTCGGACACGGGTATACCAGGGGAGGGATTGAAATGTGGGATTCTGTTAGACTTTGAGTCTTGGCTTTATATATAAAATGAAGTGGGCAAATTATGCATGGGCATTTGCTATTTGCTGCTGTAGGTATGAACCATAGTAATATTGAGTGCTTATAATTTGTTTAATTAACCAACAATGAGGGCACCCCCAAAAGCTATGATAAGCAGTTAAAAATAACGTCACGTAATGTTATTTGAAGATAGCAAGTATAGTTGAAGATAATGATAAAAAAAACTTGAAAGAAAAACGTCTGAAACGAGCATGGTATAAAAAGGTTCTTTATTATTGTTCTTTTTTAAAATATTGACTAGGTCCAGGTTATTCAGTTAATGCTGATTTTATTTATTTTTGATCAACTACTTAACTTGGTTAAAAATTATTATGATAAAAATAATAATAATAATATGATGATGAGACATCAACTTTTCAATAAGTATATTTATTACAGTACTGGATAGATCCCTTAATAGGACAGAGTGAAACACAAAGATTTGGAACATGTTTTTTAAAAATAAATAAAAGTAAATAAAAAATAAATTACAAATATTATAGTTATTAAGTAATGAGGATATTTGAAATTAAATTCGAGTTAAACAAAATAAAAACTTTAGACGGAGTTCGGAAACTTCAGGAAGGTATAGGTATGAAAATAGATGAAGTTAAAGCAATCTTTGAATTCAAAAAAAAAAAAATATATATAAAGCTGAACTGTATCTATGACTACTGTAACATAAATTTCAGTTTGCTATATGGCTTATTCCATTATATTTAATTATGGGTTTTTACCTATCCTGATGACCGTTTTCATATTTCATTTCATGTGCACTTATCAATAGATGAAATTTACAAAATACTATATAGATATTGAATACGATTTAAAAAAAAAATACGAACGCAAATAAAGGTATATAAGACTTTGTATTGGAATACATGTGTTCTGTTATATTTTCGTTAGAAGATATTTTCTGACATTACCTTGAACTTTATATCAAATGGCTTTAATAACATGTACATTATATGTTCCATATGTAATGTGTTAACTGATGTTTTCCTTAAAATTTGCTGACTTTTTCAGTTGAATCTTTGCCTTCTTTGCTATCGTTTTCTCATTGTCTGCCTTCTTTGCTATCGTTTTCTCATTGTCTATAGCCTTTCAATTAAGTTTGCCATTCGACCCCATCCGGGGCTCAAGAACTCCAAATATACGTATATTGATCATCAAACTTGTAGGCACATAGCAATTATCAGTGGATAAACCTACATCTCTTTAATATTAAGCTACTTGATATCTTTAGTCAAAGTAGATCACAAAAGTAGATCACAAAAGTAGATCAACGCGAGCATATTTATTTGGCAATAATGAGTTGCTATTCATCATCATCAGTGATTCAAGAAGAAATAATATACTCTGAATAACTCCCGGCAAGCATCAATCAAGATCCACTAATCGTAGTTTATTTTACACTTTCGGGATGACTGTTCTATATTCAATTACCAATAAATGCATCTCAGTACTAATAATATGATGTCAAGGTTAAAGTATTTTGAATTTAAAAGCTCATCTACTATTATAATGAGTTTGTGACAACAAGTAGAAGGTCTAACATATTATATATTTTAGATTTAGAAGTTATTCTAAAAAAAATCATTATATGCAAATGTACTTTTAATTTTGTCTTGTGTGATTTAGTGTAGTATTAATAAATATAAAATGATTTTTTCTTTTATTGTATTCTCAAGATTTAAACGACTCAGTCGTGATGTATAAAAATAATTAAAACATTTCTAAAAATGCTCACGGTCCATTTGATATCACATAGATGAATCTCAACACAATCTGGGTCTAGAAAAAATAACAGAATAAAAGGAGGATAAAAATGAAGATTAGCATTTTTCTGGGCTGGATTTAATTATAGAAAGAGAAGGGATGTGCGAGTTTGGAGAGGAATCTTAACTTACACCGTTAAGAAAACTCTAAATTTCGATTAAGCTAACATTTGAAATATAAAAAATATTTAGAAGGGAAATGGCAATGGTTACAGAGAAATTACGCAGTTTAATCAAAATATTTATTTAGGGTCATGAACTTCTGAGCTGCCGACCTTTGGTAGCTTTAGGTCGACCAAATTCTAAGATAATGTAATTCATTATTTATACCACTTATAACTAAGTTGGCACATGAAGTGGTAACTGTTTTGCCCAGTTTCCTCACTCTTTTTCTCAATAATTATCAATTTTTAATTCTATTCTATAGCATGTGAACTATTTATCCTACTGCTGCGTTTTCTGCCTTGGGTGTGACCACCACCCTATCTGATGAAGTAGTTGCTGCTGTATTTGAATTTAGATCTGATGGAGTTTTTGAAGCTGATGCTGATTCTGATGCTGCCAGATTTCCACTATGTTGTAAATTTCCATTCGTTGCTCCCTTTCTCTCACTACAGGCCTTCCTATATTCTCGTTGCATTGATACTAAGCCAAACCATAGTTGTTCTAAAAATTTATCAAGCAACGATGGCACTTCTGTTTCTAGTCGTACCAATTGAGCTCTTAACTCTTGAACGGTAGCACGAGTGTGATCGGTGCGTGCCGCAATTTCAATGTTGTCTAACGCTTGCACCATAACTCGAGGTAACTTTCGAGATGCGCTTTTTTTAACTTCTTGCAGACTTTCTAAATGTCTGCTGTGGTTTAGAGCTCTTGCTACACCAGTTGATTTCGATGATTCTAATTGGCCCTGTTGATAATCATTCAGGGCCCCTGAACTTTTGCCTTGCTCTTCAGCATGTTGCCTCTGGTTCCGCCGCTGATAATGATTCTTTAATTTAATCTTGCCAGCCATCAACAATCGTTGTTTTTTTGCCTTTTTGTGGGTATTATTTTCTACAGCAATTGCTAACTCGTTTTCATTTGTTTGAGACAACTCTAAACTCTGCACTGGAGGCTCGTCAACAACAGGCATGACCAATGGCATTAGTCCTACTACAGGACTTTCGCTTTTTTTGGTTCCTGGTATGCTCGTAATATTGGGTGGTATACTACCTGAGGTTGAGAATGTGTTTAATTCTGCTAATGCCTGCCTCGCATGCTGCGGCTGCACTTGTTCATTTTGATGCCCATATTTGTACACTTGTACGGCTGAGTTACTTGAAGATGCTTGCACACTTTTAGCCAACCCAACCTTACGACAGTCTTCGCCTTGTCGACGTGCAGTAAAAGTTCGGTACTCGGCTAAGTCTACATTATCATCCATTTCATTACTGTTAAAAAGAGGTTCTTGGCTTTTAATGTCTTCTTCATTATCATCAAATGACCACTCGTCTTCTTCCGAAACTCTCTCATTGTCAGTTGCGGCCAAATTGTCACCATCATCTGAATCCAAACTTTCCCTTTCTTCTTCGTCAGTTTCATCATCATCGGTATTGTCAAACCCTTGTTGAGAAATATCTTGACCCTCCTCTATCATAGCAACTTGTTCTTGAGTAGCATCTTCCTGTTCTTGCTTCAATTTTCTCTCCTTGGCTCGAGAATATTCCTCCTTAATCCGGTCCTTACGAGCCAAAATGGGTATCAGAAATCCACTCCGTCTTGGTGAATTCTTGATAAACTTGAGTCCTAGTAATTCACGCACCGATGGTCGCAACGAAGCTTCTTTAATTAAGCATGCATCTACAAACACCCTAAACTCATCGCTATATTCATGTGTGGTAATTGGATTGCTTTCCACTTCTTCACTTTTATCGCCTGATGAATTGTTACGATGATGCTCACCAGACCCAAAAATTGAGTACCTCGATGATTGCCTATGTTTTTCATCCGCTGCCGCTGCTAGCTGTCCAAGAAATGCTCTTCTTCGCTTCTGATATTTCGGCAGTTTTGCAGGAGAAGCTCTCACAATATGCATGATGGCTTTTGCAGGATGCATGTCAGCATATGGCGGTTCAGCCTCAGCCAACTCATATGCCGTAATTCCTAAGGACCACACATCGGCTTTTGTGTTATACCCATCCTTCCTGCGAATCATCTCCGGTGCCATCCAAAATGGAGTACCTACAAACGTTCGGCGACGTGTTAAAGAATGTGTCAGCTGGCCTGATACTCCAAAGTCACTCAATTTGACTTCTCCTTTTCCTGTCAACAGTAAATTGGCAGCTTTGATGTCTCGATGAATCTTGCGGTCAGCATGCAAATAATCGAGTCCAAGCAGAGTTCCACGTAATATATATGCCACTAGGTCTTCGCGGAGTGGGCCTAAAAACTTGACAAGTTCAGCACATGATCCACCACTACATAGCTCCATGACGATCCACATGTCTGTACCTTGCATAAAACTAGCAAAGCACCGAGTGATGAACGGAGATCTCATTTGATGAAGCATGCTAATTTCAATAAGCACATCGTCAACTTCATCCTCAGCATCATCCAAATCGACGACTTTAATGGCAACTACTTGGCCTGTAGCCTTTTCAATTCTGCATGTTGTTAATTCTAACTTAACTTGAATTTAGTTATGAGCTGTTTCTCATACCCTCGATACACAGAGCCGAAACTTCCTTTTCCAATAACCTCCAATCGCTGGTAATCTGCTGCACTCATTGTTTTAGTGTTTGATTATCGACATTAATTTGTTAGAACAGCAAAACAAAATTGTAAAAATATCTGGAATATATCAATAATGAGTTCGTTGCATGAGCTTCGTGATTTGGACCTAGACCATGTAACGATGAGATATTGTGTAACATGCATGATAATGTATTTGACTACTTATTTGTTCTTGTTATTTGTTTATCTTTTTTTATGAACATGAAAAAACGAAAATGAAAAAAATAAATCATGAATAAAGTATATAGAAATCATGTTTTTAGGAGAAGCTGCTCACTTGCTCATGCTCTGGAGCTATTTCCAAATGATAACCGTTTCTGAAATTTGGACCCGCCTTTTTTATCTTCCTTTCCACTGCTTATCATAGCTGTTGATGCTGACGGCGCAGATGAAGATATTACATGACTTGAGTTACTTGCACTGTTTGAAGCATGTATAGATATGGAGCCCGCCGAAGACCCAGAAGTGGAAGCCTTAGGGGAGATCTTGCGTGTCAAATACTGTTTGGCAGCAGGAGACAAATTAGCAGATGCTGGATTGTATAAAGACGGTTGTAACTCAGCAGTATTAAGAATTAGAAGTTCCACAATTGGAAAACTCGTACACGTAGACGGGGCCATGCGAAGTGCGTACATAATCATGGATTCCTCATTGTTATTAGGGGACGAGCCAGATTGAGACAAGGGCATGCTTCCTGGCTTGGTGTCATTTGTATTAATGATTGTATTTGTGTTTGCTCGTGAAGCTAGAGCCTTCAAAATTCCAATCACATCCTTTTGCTGAACAGCCGTTCTCAAATAAGCATTGGGTCGATCAAGGATCTGTACATACTTTTTCTCAATGTATTTTTCGCGAATAAAGGCAGCCCTGTTTTCTGCTATGTGTGATGGGTTTTTAGGATGGCCAAGTTTAGCCTCCCAAATGCTATTAATGACCGAGTTGTTGACACTCTTAATTAAATCGATGAGTTCAGGGGTGAATGAGACCGTATCTAGTGTTAGGGAGCGAATCTTGGAAATATGAGAGCCAAGAGACCTATGAACACCAGAACAGTCGATACAAAGAATGACCAGAAGATTTATTGATATCCACTCCACTTTGTTCGACATGCCACAATCAGCACAGTAGCGATTACTAGGATCTAATGAGTAGACAAGTTCGTTGAGACGAGAAGTGGTGGGCAGCTTGGTGCTTGTTGGAGACGAGTGATCAGACAAAGTTTTAGGTGCTTTAATAGACTTGTAAGGCGCCAAGTTGCTTTTCTCTGATACATTCTTTTGTGTGCTGGTACGACGATGCAATGAAACTTTGCGAGAATTAATTTTGGCAAACTCTTCTTTGAGATCACTCAGATTATTCGGATCAAAATTACCGCCTGAAGATCTGGAGTAGTCGTGGGAAGAGTGGTCTTCACTGAAATGAGATTTTGTTGTCACTGGAGATACATGAGAGTCAAGGGAGCTTTGAACGGGGCGTAAAGTTGACTGTTCTGAAGAGGACATACTAAAGTCTTTGATGGATTGAGACGAGCCTTCTAAACTTGATGAAATTCCGTTGTTAATAGCACGAATCCAGTTCTGCATGTCATCTTCAGTAGTGGCTTGATAAACACGTTTATAGTTAGGAGTGACGACTTCAAAGCAAAATCGGCGCTCTGCATTACGGGCTTCACGAACAAGTGCAACCTTGAGGTTGATAGGGTCATTGTGCAAATCCAGACCTTGTTTCCAGTTAGTGTACTCACAAAGTTTACCAGCAGCAAGTACAACCCAGAATTTATGCCATCCACCAGCCTTGTTGAGATTAATAGGATCATTGAATCCACCAGGTCTGCTCATAGCCCAAAGAAGACCCTCCTTTCTGCGAGTAGACTCAAGCTTTTCAGTGGCTTTAGCATGAATATCACTATGAGGTTCTACAGAGGGTGATAACGTGGACTTTTCTGGGCTTCCAACAGGGAGATTGTTGACAGGACTTTGTAATCGAAGAGCTTCTACAGATTTAGAAGGAGCAGAAGATGCAGAAGAATGTGAAGATGCAGGTTGGGTTGTGGCACTGGTAGAACCTGTTGTGGCAGACATGGCATTAATGGGAGAAGCAGAATTGGCAACGGTCACTGGAGATTGAAGAGAAGCAGAGTTTTCTAGAAGAGAATACACTGATTCCTCTGCTGCAGGGTTGAAATGCTTATAACCCTCGGAGGTAGGAGAGGTAGCAAGCATAGCTTGAGAAAAATGAGAGTCCTTTGTTGATCTTTCAATTGCTCGTCGATAAACCTCACGCTCAGTGCGTTGGCGAGTCCACTCTTTATTTACATCTTTAATTTCAGAAACAAAAGCATTCAAGTCATCTTGGAACTCTGAATTTAGTTTTTCACCAGCGGCAATGTATCTATTGAGTTCAAGCTCGGCAAACAATGCAAGGTTATAAGTGACAAGTTGTTGCTTGCGACCTCCATGAAGATCTTGAATGTAGGAATAATAGTCAAAGCGACGGAGCTCAAAAGCTTTACGTCTTTCAGCGTACTTGGAGTCGCTATCAGACTTTTTCTTGCCCTTTGCTTCTTGCTTGACCGACAAATAGCGGGAAAGCCAGGCATAGTATTCTCGAGACTCATCATCAAAATCCCTTTTGCGTTGGTCAAAGGACTTGATTTCCTGATCATATAGGCGTCTTAGAGGGTCGATTACATGTAAGTGGAGGTCAGAGGCAGATTTGCGCAGGAAATCAATTGTAACGTAAGGGCCATTGTGTTTTGAGTGGAAAAAGTTGTGGACAAGAGGTCTGAAGGATGGAATTTCAGAGTCAGCGATTTCTTGTATACTTTGGAGAAATAGCACGTGGGCTTCAACAAGACTTGTTTGACGTTCATGGACCATCATGGACCTTTTAAGTAACTTTTTGACCTTGATTTTCAAAAGTCCAGTTTTCTTTTCGAGCGCCGCAATAGTAGCACGGAACAATGGACCGTCTTCCGGCTGGGAAGTGCTGTTTTCATGAGGGCGAGGGATTGCAGAGGTAGGCTTTTTCTCACGTGAATCGAGAATTTCATGTTCAGTTTCTGGAAGAAGCATGCTGGATACCGAAGGGAGTTCAGAAGAAGGTACGGAAGGAGGTTCGGATGACTGTTTTGTGGCAGGAATTGACGTAGGAGTGGTAGAGTTGGTCGTATTAGAGACATCTAAAGCTGGAAGATCAGGGGAAGGGATAGCAGGAGCCGGGAAATTTGGAGGTGGCGGAGTGCTATGAGAAGTATTACGAGAGGCCATGATAGGTGAGCCGGATCTAGAAAGTGTGAGGCGATTAATGTCGTGTGTCAGTGGGTGAGGAGGAAAATAAAAAGGGGCTACGCCATTAGGAGAAGCAGAATCACGAAGCAGAGGTGAGGAAGCATTAGAAAGTATTGGAGACTCTATAAGCTCAGGTAATGGTTCTAAAGCGGTGTTAATTTTGGGGGGGAGTGTAGTCGTAGAAGTAGCAGGAGCTTCAATCCAGACAGAAAAACGAGCCAGTTGTTTAAGAGAGTGATCTCGCTTGTCATATTCAGCAAAGCAGAGAACAAGCTTCATGCCTCGCTCATCAGATTTAAACAAGGGTGAAGTTAGAGGAGGAGATGTTTTCCAGACAAACTCAAATGAAGTTCCAGAACTTTGTTCTGTACAGTAATCACCTAATAAAACTACATTTTCCTCATTTTGAATGTTTGGGTTTTCTAGGAACTCGTTGACTAGAAGGTTGTCGAGACTGGAGCAAGAAGGGGCTGCAATGAATGTAAGATTGTTGATAGGCAGAGAACTGGTTTGGATTGAGATTTTAAACTTGAGAACAGAATCTGCGGGTAGCTTGAGCAGAATTGCTTTTGAATCTGGGTCTTGGATATACTCAATAAGCCTTTTTGGGTCCAACGACTGGGTAGAAATGGCTAACGAAGAGGGATCGATAGTGGATTGAAGAAAAGAGGAATGGTTTGGCAAAATAAGAGAAGGCCCACCAGGGGTTCCAATTATATGTCGCTCAGGATGAGGTTGAACGGGAGGATTGGTTGGGGTGGAGGCGACAAAGGTTGATATGAAGAAGCGGGAAGGGGATTTGAGAAACAGGGGAGAAGCAAAGTCTGCTTGGGACGAGGTAACACCTCCCATTGTTAGATCTAGGGTATTGTTAGCATGGAATAGAATTGCAATGAAGTGTGTATACTCACATTATTAGTTAAACGTGGAGAGAATATTGTTTCGTAGAAATCGGGAAGAGAATTAGTAGTGTGGAAGACTGGTTCATGGTGTGGTGGTAGTGGTAGGGGAAATTGAAAAAATAAAATAAAATAAAATAAATAAAATACGAAAGGAGATCATGTGTGATGGAGGTAGTGAATACAGTTGAGGGAAGCAGAAGAACTTGTGAGGGCAGGGGTAAATGATTGATAATCATTAGTCATGATTAGTAAAATCAGAGTTACTATGGATACGGAGATGGTTTGTAGTGTCTGGAAATGGAATTTAAAGCACACAACTAACCGAAGAGTTTGTTCAGGTGAACCTTTGTTCAAGTTATGCAAGTCTTTGGCCTGTCCGGAATATGTAATAACCGAGTTTTGATACAATTGAAAGGATATTAAAGATCTTGGAGGTGTGGCTAATATACAGGAATAGTTGTGAGCAGTTTGAGGGAATATTACAAAAGGCTACCGCCATTTGAAGGCCCTATACTTGAGATGTCTAATAGCTTACCTGGTAGGAGTTAGTATTATGCTGGATTTCATAAATAAAAAGCTCGCAAGGGTATAAATATATCTCGCTGATTATGCCGTTCACATATTTCGATGTATTGCCTTTCATTTTTTTCTTGCTATGGAATAATCTAGGTTTAGTGAAAGACTGACAAGTCAGATATTTTGGAATATTTGATTCGACTCAATAAACTACATTCTTTGATATAAAGATTGAATTAAAAGTGAGTAGATATCAATATTCTATCAACTGACTCGATATTATTACAAGAAAAAGTTTATTTGGACGTATTAATAAGTTCCTGAAAAGTCGTCAAATAGATGTTTTGTTCGCAATAATATTTGAACTTAAAATGAGTTGTATTTATTAATGTCTTTTTCATTAATGGCTATAAAAATAAAGGGGAAATGGAACTTTAGATAGTTTGCAAGGGAAGGCAAAATAAAGAAATTTGTTAATAAATGTCTAGATTAGTACATGGGTCACAAATTTACAAGGTGTTATAGCCGTATATAAGTTTAGTCCTCACAATAACTACGATATGTCAATACTATTTTGTTAAGATTTCTTAAATATATATCTTTAATATAAGGGCAAAAACTATCATTTATTAATTGATTTGCATTTGTTCTGAATCTATGCTTTCAATTTTACAGGATTATTTAGACTTATATCAATTGAACTGGTAATAGCCACTTTTGATCGCTGTTAGATATATTTTGATATTTTTTAGTAGCAGCATGATAATAAACAACAAGGCACTTAGTAGAAAACTGGGCAGGAGTTCTAGAAGGTTATAGAAATATGGTCAGGTATTTTCTGTGTCGCTTAAAGTAGCATGCGGTTGTTGTTTGTCAAGAACTCATCGATTAGATTTATATCAACCAAAAACTTTGTATTATTATTAGTGTTTTAGGTACTGAAAATCTTCCTTTTGTCTTTGTCTAATCTTTTGTCTTTGAATAATGGTTTCGTATGTCACTATTTGAAAACCAATGTGTAAAAGGATGTTTCTGTAGTCCATGTTATATAGTATACTTCAATCAGTCCAAACGATGACAATCAGTGTTTGAAACTAAATCTTATATTAACCGAGCTCAAAGAATATACATATATGCAGCGTGGCTTGGCTCTTACTGAATGAAAGGTTTTTATTTTTATTTTTATGGATATGGCTCAATTGAATCGTTTTAATTGTTTTATATTAACTGAGTTTTGGTTTTGTATTGTTTGGATTTCTGGTCTTCAAACTTCAAAGTGTTAACCCTTAGACAGTTCTTAACAAATAAAGTTTTTTAAGTTAAACATCGTAATACCTCCAGGTTTAAAGAAATTAATAAAATACTTTTATGTTATAACTGTCGTATTAGTGATGAAATATTTTTTGGACCAGGGTATGTGTCATCTAAGTTGGATATCCTTTAGGTCCACGATAGGTAGGTTTAAATTAATTCTTTGTAAACGCAATACCAGGTGAACTACTATATAAAATATGTCAAAAAAAAATTTATATGCAAAAGTCTATTGGATTTTTGGGTAGATAGAGTTCATTCGTACAGATGAGTGAAAATATAATTATAAGAGAAGTGTGAAATCATGTTTTGAACGTCTAATCTTACATTCAAACTCTTTTAAACATTTGAGTGGAATTTCGTTGACTTGAATTGTTGGCGTTGCTCACTTTAGAAGCAAAAATGTCAGTTCACTACAGAGGCAATTGGTTTACTCTCATATTAATGTTTTCACCTGCCAATTGCTACTATCAGAGTCAGAACCTATAATTAGAGATGTTTGTTTTACCTTTAACGTTCATATAAATATCGTATATTGGGTGTTTTAGCTTATTATAGTTTGGGGGGTTTTAGTTTCTGGTATTAGTGTAAGACTTTTTCTTCGTTTGGTTTTGATTTTTGAATATAGTTTTTTCCTAGTGAACCTGAACTCATTTGAAGACTTGAATCTGAGATTTGTATTTTACATTTTTATTGCAGGTCAACCATGACTTCTTTGTGTTAATATATGATCATGATTAGATCTGGGATGATCTGACGATTTGAACTCCTAAACCGGATTAAGTCCCTTACTATTGTATATTTCGCATATTACCATATTGTAAGCACATGAAAAGATATATCATGTCTTTTTTAGGGAATTTTCCATCAAGAGACCACAAATGAACTTAAACAAATGAACAAAATACAATAGTATCATGGTTATTTTAATCTTAACATGGCATCTACAGATAAGTTAAGAGCATAGCATATCATCAACCGTATTAATATTTAATATTTTTTTTTTGTTTTCATGACTATCGCTTCGTCCAAAAATAACATTTAGCATTTGATCAATATCTCAACTGTGAAAACCCCATTTTCATGCTCTCTGCCTGTCTTAGCTTGGAGTTTGGTTTTGGTATTGGTATTGGCAGTTCAATGCTTCTGACCCTATGCTGTTTCCATGCTGTTGCTAAGCTAGTGTTATGCTATCACGCTGGGCGACTCTTAAATGCAGGCAGTGACTGTAATGCCAGGGCATTTGCAATACACAAATGATTGGTCATTGGGTCATGTTCATTCATGCTCATTCATGCTCATTCATGCCATACCTTAAGGCTGTTTGCCACTGAACCTGGTAGTACCTCGTCTATACCAACTGAGCATGAAACTCTGAAACTGCCATGATTCAGTTCACCGCCCTCGCGCGACCTTTCATCCATCAAGGTCATCGCTTGTACCTGTGGATATACAAATATACGTAATACAATATATCCGTAATATATCTAGCCTAAAATTGCGACTTCATGCGTACCCGAACGATATTCAATTAAAAGACCTTACATGTATGTCTGAGTATTCAGCTTTTCGTATTTCACTTTTCTTCTTATCAGCAGGGTTTTTAGGGTTTTTGTGGGTAATTTTTTTGTTGCTTTTCTCCTTTATCGCCTTGATGATTGATTGTATACATGATACTGTATGTTATGATATGTTATATGTTATATGATATGTTATATGATATGATATATTATATGTTGAATGTATATTTGTGAGGGATACAAATGTCGTTGTATATTTCGTTGTATTACTGATTCGTAAATATACTGATGTCCTCTTACCCATGGCATAATAATATTAGTTAAAGAAAGTCTGAATAAGGTCATTTTTCTGAGTGTTGAGTGTTGAGTGGTGTATAAGGGATGTTTTTGTTTGCCACACTCGTATTTTGCCACCATTTTCAGAACCACTTCAGTGTCGTTGTAGTGTTTTATTTTTAGGTTTTTGCATTATTATTTTATTTAATATTAATTTTTCATAGTAAAAGTTGTTTTCATTTGTATAATTTTATAATTTTACTTTTATAATTTTAATTCAAATTTTACTTTCATGTAATTTTACTTTCTTTCTCTCTTCAATATTAACTATTCAAGATTCATGAGTGGGTAATTTATAAGATTGTTTTACGAGATACGAAAAAACTGAGAAACAAAATAATTATGAGATATAATAAATTATTAATAATTAAATTTCAGAGAAAAATTAAAAGTAACGAGAGACATAACCTAACTTTGTTAAAGGAGTAACCCAGAAAATGGCTCAGTAAGGTAACGATATAAAATAGAAATTTCCATTAAAAATCGAGTGAATTCTTTAATAAATAATATTAAATAAAAATAAAATAAAAATTCAATTGAATGTTCTGGTATCTTCTAATTGACGTCAATGTAAATAATTGAATTCCCATATAATGCTGATGATGCTGGTGATGCTGATATCAATCACCATGTTGAAATGGAGTCATGGCACACACTCACCTGTGCTTAGCCTATTACTAGTCTCCTAGCCTAGCCCCTACCTGCCTCCTAGTCTTAACTAGTCATGGTAAACTCAGTCATACAGTAAAATTAACCCTAGTGTTTTGGATTTCTGTATCAATTTGTCGATTTAACAATAATCATAACGATATCTTGAAGAATTATTATGGTATCCACACGCCATACCCATAATAATACCTTATTAAAAATTATTATATAAAAATGTTTAAATATTATTTCAAATGTGTCCACACTTGTACCTACCATTCCACCACAGCCACCTTAAACCTGCGTCAAAATCATGTTTGAGCAACTTCAGTTCAAGCCAAGACGTTAATACAAATATTTATCTCTACAAAATTTAGTACGCAAGTCCAAGTCAAGTCGTTACACAACTACTCTTAATTGGAATCAAAATTTGAAAAATGAAAGGGAAAAAAAAATCAACATAATTAAGGAAAGTAGAGAAATTAATGTTCATATATAAAAAACAATAATAAAAGGAGAAAAGGGAGAAGTGGAAGGGGATGAGGGTTGTAAAACAAGTGTATAAAGAGCTAAGGAAATAAAAAATCAAAAAAATTACATAGAATAATAATAAAATAAATGATAATAATAATAATAATGCGACACTTTTGTTGTCATCATCTCAAAATTATTTGAAATTTTTGGCAAGTTTTTGTTTAATAAATATGATTTTTCAAACAAAAGCACTTAGAGCATAAGAGCCATACCACCGGCAACGACAGCACCGAGGACACCAGCGTTGACGAGGTGACCAGCAGTGTTGGCGGTCTCAGCACCGGTAGGAGCAGAGGTGGAGGTAGTGTTGGTACCGTTAGTGCTATAGAACAGACGTTAGATAAAAGAATTCGACTTTCGACTTGAATAGATGAATAGGTCTTACCTGTTGGCAGCAAGGGCAGAGGCAGCGAAGGCAGCGACAAGAATCTTGAATTGCATTTTTAATATAGTGAAATTTGAACGAGTGTTGTAAAAATTAATCGCAAAGAAATAGATGAAATATAAAATAAGATACAAATAGTATGAAGAAGAGAAAAGAAAAAAGAAGAAAAGGAAAAACGAGAGAAAACGGGTATTGAAGGAAACGAGAGTCCTTTTATAGTATTTTTGATTATTTTGATTTTTATTTTTTGTTATTTATTTTTTTTTGTTTTATTAATTTATTCCAGGAGAAAGAAAGAAAATTTTTTTATTTTATTTTGTGATTTATTTTTTTTGAATTTTTACTTATTTTCCATGTTAAAATTTTTTTATTTTATGGTTTTTTTGGATGTTATTTCAAGTTTTTGTTTTCTTTTTTGTATTCGTTTGTTTTTCTGTTTCGTTTCTTTTCTTTTTTTGATTTTTTTGCTGCTGAGCTGTTGAGCGAAAGGGCCACAGCGAGCGAATTGACCAGGACCCAATGCCGTGGATATTAGGATGATTATAATTTTGGCTGTCCGACGTGATGCCCTAACCCGCGGATATACCTTGATACACTCCACATGAAATGAATACCCTAACTGTAGCTTTTACCTATAGATGCTTTAATAGTTGCGATTTGACGGTACAGCTTTTTTGTTTCTCTATTGAGACCGGCAGTGAAAGGAAGGCTTCTCTAGAATTAGACCTAACAATTCCTCTTTTTGAAAAATTTCCCTTAGAGTGTTGATTTGAGTTGACTTTTGGGTTTCGTTTTGGGTTTTGTTTTATTATACAAATTTATATATACATTTGAGTGTGTGCAATATTTTGTCTGGAAAGTTCTACAATCCAAATATACAAATCCCACCACCACTTGATACAATATTATCAAATTCCCTTTTAGATAAGATAACAAAAAACCTTTTTCGTGCGCCCTTTCGGTCTTTCGTCGCTCTCTCTTTCGCTTGGTTACTTGGATTACATGGATGGTTAGTGAATGCTAATATATATGATACTCGTAATGTCTAATGATAATGCTACTTGATACTTGCAAATTTCATAGCTGTTTAATTTTTTATTATTTTTTTTTTTTAAATTTTTTCAATTTTTCAATTTTTTTTAATTTTTTTATTTATTCGACTTAATGCCATAGCCTTGTCTAGTATGGGGAACGTTTAAATATAGCAACACTCGTCGTCCTTGGATAAAATGAAATAGCCCAATAATAAGAATAAAATCAGAAAAAAAAGAGGTACAAAGTACTATCACTACAGCATTAAAGCACAGCAAACCCGTCAAGTACCCGCCCATCATGTAATTTATAAAATTGTTGTTTATTTTGTTTATAATTTCTTTTTGTGCTAACTGTTTTTTGTTTTTGTTTTTTTTTTCTTTTCTCAAAATCCATGTGGATATATGCGCGGTATATTATAGACTAAATCTGCGTATATTATGGTCTATATTTTAAACCTAGCCCACGCATTGCTTTGTAATGTAGAACGGGTGTTATGGCGCAACAACGGAGACCCCAAGTGTTATGTAAGCTTACGAGTTGCTCGTTAGGCTTTTTCTCGTTTTTCATGTCCGTTCCAACATCCATCTTCACATTGAATTTCTCCATACTAAATCTTCCTATTTGCCAACTTATTTTTGAACCAAAATCCAGAATAACCAATCATCCATAGTATTAATAGTAACCAAAGTCTTTTAACGAGATCTTGTGAGATCTTTCCAAAATGTTGATGAAGGTCTCAAAAACAGCAAAAACACAAATTTTTCTGCTTAAAAAGTAAATATTCCTTCTTATATATAGGAGAATGCTAATAGTGGATTATTAATACTGAAGAGGAATTATATTATCATTATTATTATTTTATTTATTTTTTTGTCTCGACTGTTTGATGAAGATTTTTTTATTATTATTTTTTTTATATTTATTTTATTACCGGATGAACATTTAACATATTAGAAGTCAAAAAAAAAAAAGGGCTCACAACGGAAACAAAAACAGAAACAAAAACAGAAACAAAAACAAACATATATAGTATTATGGAATGGACAACTTGGATAATGTTGTGTAGACAAAATACTATGGAAAGTTCAAGGCCATCCATTCAAATTCAACCATCCCCATAGCCCTACTGACATATTTATGACAAGATATATGGCATTGTATGGCATTATATGGCATTATATGGCATCTCTGTTATCTTTACTCGTAGTATAACGTTGGGCATTTTCACATTCACTTCAAGTCGTCGTTCATGAATATCAGCCAAACATTTGTTTTCATTCTAATCTCACTTTATATATCCATAGCAACAGCTATCAGTTATCCCATCTGATGATGGTTTCTATTGAAAATTATTATGGCATTTTCGATGATGCCTGGTTTCCTATAAATTATATATGAGTTATATATACTGTATATGTATATAAATATTTGTAAATATATATTAATACATGAGAATGTCTCGAACAAACTCTAACCTTGAATCAAATGTTTCTTTTCATACCCACCCTTGCCCTTACCTGCCAAACATCTGAATACAAAATGTTTACATAAGACTGCAAGTAAAATAATAATTTCTAAACATCCCTTACATAAGTGCTTACGTACCATTTTGTTTTTCTCACCCAATACTGGTAATTACCCGTCCCATAACTAGTATACTTTACTGTACATTGCAATTAAAAAAAAAAGGAGAGGAAGAGGAGGTAGACAAACAAACAAAAAGAAACAAACAAACAAATAGCTATACCCTAAGGAAAAAATAAAATAGTGGGAGGACCATATAACACTCAGTATCCTGTTACCACAACTTTGTAGATGTTGGTTTCCCCTTTTACGCCAAGAGATTCTAATCCAACTTGAGTAAGTAAAAAGTTTAATCAATCCCCTCATCGTCATAAATAATTAGGCCTATTAAGTCTATTAGGTCTTTTAGGCCTATTAGGACAAAGTAAAATACGACAAGAGATGATTCTATTCAATCAGTCAGGCTGAATTAAAAACATGGGATAAAGAAACTAGCAAGACTTAACTTTTAATACCAAGAAAAAAAAAATAAAAAAAGAAGAAGGAGTAGCAAGACTTGTAAACCTACACACCATTTTTACATCTACCATTGACTTGGATGTGGCAAAAAACAATAGCAAATACAAAATTTTAGTACTAACTAAGCTTAGCTTGATTAAGAGTTCACGGCAACAGGGATTTGAGTCGAAGATTGGGCAAAGAGGACTTCGGACTAAACCTGCTTGTCATGCCGTAAACTAATACCTGGAAACATTAGCTGACATCAACAGGATTCGTAACACCATGTGTTGGTGACTACTTTATGAATTGCAAACTATACTTATGACTGTATTTATGATTATATTTATTATAATATTTAATGATCTTGGTTACATTTATCTTGAATGTCCATAGAGTTTCTTTCCCTCTCTCTCTCTCTCTCTCTCGCTGTCTCTATTATTCTCTTTTTTGATTTTATAATGCTACCTCATCCCTTCCATGTCTCCTTCCTTCTTTCTCTATCTCTCGAGACCCCATTACCACCTACCCCTCTAGGAAAACCGCTTGTTGGCCCACTTCCTTAACCTCTCACCATAAAAATATACAAACAATGGAAATGGAACCCCCAGCACAAAACACAGGATTCCACAAAGTGTATTGGCCCAGCCATATCCTAACTTGTTATACATGGCTGCTCCAAATAACGGGAACCCGAACCCAAAGTAAGACCTGAAAACTGCTGCTGCTGCGATCGAACTGGCGGAGTAGACAGGGTTCATGTCAATCAGATAGTTTTGAATGGTTTGAAACATGGCAATAAGACCAAACCCGTAAATACCAGTGCCAATACAGGGCATGACCCAAATCATTTTGGCTTGAGCACTCCAGCCGTACCAAATCAAGCCAATGCCCATGATAACTGAACTGGGCACAAGCAAAGGAATTCGAAATTCTGGTTTGGGCACTCCTCCATTACGTTTGGTGAGCATTTGGTATACATTTTGGATACTGGGAGTCCAGACCAAAAGCCCAAGTCCGAAGCCAACGCCTAGACCTGCATACATTAAGCCAGCAATACCTACTCGGAATCCATACTCGTGGGTCCAGAGTGTGGGAAAAGTGACCAGCAAAAGGTACATGAACCCATAGATGAATGCCATATGAAGCCCTAGTCCTAATACAATAGGATGCAGCACAAGCAATTTAATGGGCCGGCTAACAGCTCGCATTAATTGAGTTGAGAAGCTCACGCTTGTGACTTCAAAGACTGTATGTAAATGAGGGTTACCTGTTTCTTTGCGAAGCTTCGTGGCTTTCCAGCACAATAGCGTAGGTGGATATGTTTCCTTCAAACATGTCACACCAAATACTGCAACTACTCCTGTGGTTATAGTAAGCACCCACAAAACCCATCGCCAGCTAGTGTTTTGGACAATGAATCCTGAAATGATTGGTGCTAAGACTGGGCCTACTGTAGGACCTACACTGAAAAATGCAAGCGCAGTATTACGCTCAGAGTCTGTAAACATGTCTGCAAGTGTTCCAGCGCTGATTGATAATGGGGGTGCACCAGCGCATCCAGCCAAAAAGCGGAATACCAGTAATTGTGCTGTGGTCTGAGATAATGCTGTTGCCATGTTGAAAATGACAAGCAGTACAATGGAAATATTCAAAACAATGCGGCGTCCCCAGATTTCAGAGAAGGGCGCAGTAAAAAGTGGGCAAATAGCCCATGCAAGAACGAATATAGAAACACTCAAGGATTTTTCGACTGAGTTTGTAATATCAAGGTCTTCAGCAATTTTATTAATTGCTGGTGAGATAATTGATGACGACAATGGCGAGATCAATGCATACAAACTAACAATGGTCACCATAACCCATTTTTTTCTTGAGGTCCAGTTACGTGGGTTACACGGATCATCATCTGAATCCCAAGTTACTAACTCAGGATCGATATCCAAGAAAGCAGAACCGTCTTGGAGGTTACCGTCCAAGTCCTCGTTAGCCACAACATCGTCAATATATCGTCTGGATGGTACTTGAGATTTCACAGTTGCGATACTCTTTTTTCGTTCCAATTCAATCATATCTTCAGGCAAGTCTCCGTAAATATCACGTTCTGCCAGGTTACTTCTCACTGACCGATAGCTATTGCGGGAAGTCCATCTAGACAGTTCTTCCATCGTTGATGGCGGCTGATTATACCCAGGTCCTTTTTCCAAATCGCCTTCAACACTTGTTAACGACAACGTAGGGGTTAAATGCTGGTCATTTTGAGGTGGTTTAAGGTTCGTGTCTCCACGGAACTGTTGAGGTGCGGGATACGGGTCTGTGTCATCACTTTGTGTACTAGTGGTTGATTTTGATGTTGGGGTTTTATGAATAGTTGAGGCAGTGTCACTACTATGGTCACCTTTTTTAGAGGTGTTTTCGGGTAGGTCTTTTTGTGTCATGGTTAGCCGTGTGTCCCTCGATGCAATATATTGTAAAAATGCAAGTTATGAAATGTACTTGTTTATACAAATAAGTTATGGAGGCTCTATTACTTCAAGAAGTCCACTTGAAACAAATGATTTTTTAATGTAGTCGATGAAGAAAAAAAGAATAAGGGAGGAGAAGAGAAATGGGTAATGAACGTTTTTTATTTGGTATTTATTTTAAAAATAAATTTTTTTTTTAATTTTTTAATATTTGTTTATTATGTATTGACTAGTTTTTAGTCAGTTAGTAAACGCGCGGCAACAAAGCAATTAATAAAAGTGGGGGTTGGAAAAACCGTTTACCCTTTGAATTTTCGTCATTTTTCTAGCAGCCGCTGATTAATTTTAATAGTAGTCATGTGGGGGTCCGAGACAAAAAAAAAAAATTACAAAAAAATACATAGCGTCACCACTGCCGTGCATAACTTGATTTGTGACCACTGAATCACATTATATGCTGGAATTCTTAGCTTTTTTTTTTTTTCCAGCTTGTGTATTTCTGAGATCACCATGATTTAACATTTGTAAAAAAGTCAAACGCTGAAAACGTTAGAAAGCTTAGCCCTTTGGATGACTCTTAATTCGGTTGTTTCGGTGGCTGCATCTACAACCGAGATAAAATTGCATTCTAGAAGGAAGAACAACGAAACGTGATGAATTGAAAAAAATAAATAAAATGTTAGTCATGATGATAATGATCACTTTTAGATCCCTCATTTTGAAAACAATATTAACAAGAGATGAGGCTTTGAGAGGCTGTTGGTTTAATTGGACACGTCAGGCCAGTCTACAGATAATACCGCAGTTTGGTTTTATGATTAGTATGTGTTAGAAAGTCATCAATTGCTAGTAGTCCAGTACTCATGCTTACACTGGAAAAACTGAACAAAACATGCTAATTTCGTAGACCAAACAGGCATGATGATTACTAGTGATAAAAATAAAGTTAGAAAGGGGATACTGGGGAATTGATCCAAGTCTCTTGTCCTAGGTTCTCTGGGGGCTTGGGAATTCTTAAGATTACCGCCATGGAGTATGGCTAGTAGATCTCTTTATTTATTTCATCTTATTACTTCTGCTTCTTTACTGAAAGGGTTCTAAAATACAATACATCTGATTATATTTGGTTTCACGATGAATATTTTCTGAACCAAATACGACGTGATACCCAATTATATAATGTTACGGCGGGATAGGATGTGTCATATGGTTATTGTAGTAACCGTTGATGATGGGTTTTAGCAGAAAAAAAAGAAGTTAAAAACGTGAGCAATGAACAGAAAAAAATAACACTATGATATTTAACCCTCAGTGTTTGGTAGTGGCCTAATAGGAGTACCTAGTCTCAACTCTTGTGGGTGGACAATAATTATAATAATTCATCTTGATACGAGTAATATTGTTATCCACAAGCTATCTAATAATAAAATAGATTGAACTTACCTTTCTTCTTTGTTAATTTCACTTAACGATCGATTAGTTTCGGGATGTTGATACTCTTCCGTTCTTCCTGGTCACTTTGTATTTAATGTTAAACTAAATCACACTGAAAGAAAAAAAAAAAAAAAAAAAAAAAA
>JAJLWW010000038.1:0-127924 GCA_030570935.1 Geotrichum klebahnii | reverse complement strand
TAATTTTCAAAATGTTGCAATAATAATACTTATTTCTTTGAATAATTAACTTCTAAACCCTTATTAAAGTTTCGGTTCGATGGTCTAGTCGGTTATGGCATCTGCTTAACACGCAGAACGTCCCCAGTTCGATCCTGGGTCGAATCAATTTTTGCCTGCCTTGCGTTAAAACGACGACATGAACTTCTAAGTATTTAATGTTGGAAAAATGGAAGGTCTTTGAATTTTGTAGGCGTGTGCAAAATACTTTTGTTCCGCTGACGAGGTAGTAGTATATACTATGCAGTATCACTACTTATGTGAAGAATAAATGTCTGGAAGCTACCTTTATGTTTAATGAATGATTTTTTAGTGCTATGACTTTCTGCCGCTTTTCCAAAAGAATCCACCTTCCCTAAGCCATAAACCATTCCTAATAACTAGGAGAAAGCTCAGTTCAGGACTTGGTCAGAGAAAAAGGAAGTCTCATACAAATTTCACAAATATTATAGGGTTAGGGCAATAAATACTTCAGCATCCTCGGTTGGTTTTGCTTTGCCTACCACTATTGCTCTTGATTCAAGTTTTTCAGAAACCTACATTTCACGTACTTGACCTAAGTTCTTCTTGCTTGGAAGAACTTCAATAAGCCGTGGTGTTTTCCTCAATGTCTTACTCTGCCAAACTATCACAGCAAGGTCGCAATTTACTTCAGTTGCTGAACAATCCGGTTCCTCAACCCCGCGTGGGCCAGTTAGATGCATCCATATTAGATGGTGAACTTGTTGAATTATTAAAAACACAACTTTGGAAAGTCTTTAAAAGCTTTCGGCCTGATATTAAAGATAACTATGAATCTGAATTACTCCTACTGCTCAAACTATTGGTGTTCAAGCTCACAGTTTGGGATCATTCGGCCACATATGGAGCAAAATTACAGAATCTCAAATTCGTGGATGGCCGTGTCCCGAGCTCAATGAGTCGGCCACTTTCCCGGGAACAAAAATTAGGATATGCCTTATTGGTGGTTGGAGGTGATTTCCTTTGGGGTAAATTGGAAAGATATATCTCGACCGTAGGCTTTGATGGAGAGCACGATTATGATGGAAGAACAGCGCGAATAGCTGCACAACTGAGGAAACTATCTGATGCATTATCCTCATTGTGGTCCATTTCTAGTTTGGCAAATTTTTTATTGTTTTTGTATACTGGACGATATTCAACCCTCATTTTAAGACTTCTTCGAATTCGGTTAATTCCTGCTAGCCGTACTCTCACCCGTCAAGTTAATTTTGAATTTCAAAATAGACAGCTTGTATGGAATGCCTTTACCGAGTTCCTACTCTTCATTGTGCCCATATTAAATATTCCCAAATTAAAACGTCGGGCCACGAAGCTAATATCACAAGGGTTTTCTGGTAAGGCTGATTTTTCAGGCGGAAATTCTGGGCAGGGCGAACTTTACTTTCTTCCTGAAAAAACATGTGCTATTTGTTATAAAGGAACAGACTCGACTGGCCAGACCAATGGAAGCACGTCAAATATATCGCGTCATACAGAAGTCACCAACCCTTACGAAACAGTTGAATGCCACCACATATACTGCTATATCTGCATTACCAATAAGTTACTTGAGGCTGGTGAAGATGGATGGAGCTGTGTTCGGTGCAATACTTTAGTTTTCAAGGCAAAGCAGTTTGTACAAATCAACCCGAAAGCTATTTCAATTTCTCCTTTGGTGATGAAAGATAAAGAGTCTTCAGAAAATTTTCAGATTCTGCCCGACACTTCTGACTTCAAAACCAGAGATGTAGGATTTAATGACAGCGAAAATGAAAGCGAAAAGGAAGAGGATGACATATCCAGGGATAAGCACAATGAAAGCGACACCGAAGAAGGTGAAGCGGAGGATGAGGGTGAAGATGTAAGTGATAGTGTTGAAAGTGATGAAATTGGCATACATGATGATGAAGACTCTGATTATGACATTGAAGAAGATGAACTTGGAGGCTCTGGATTTGTTGTTGCTGATGAGGAATTTTAAAGGTAATATTGAACCCGATTTTCACGAAGTAGATGAATTTAGCATTGATATCTGTAACCTATTTATTATAATGAACTCTGTAAGGTATCAAGTTGAATAGAGTGAGTGAGTGTAAGCTCAAGTAGCTAACAGCAATTCGTATTGTCAAAATCAAAATTGTATAGTATATGAATTGTCTCGATTCATTAAGAGTAATAGCGTAAGAACCATTCAATTTTTATTTGAATACCAAGTAAGCTCTAACGAATTTGAAAATTATATTGAACACTAATAAGTTGCCTTTGTTTTCAACAAATTCTTCGACTATTTGTTAAAAAATCTCGAGCCTCAAAAATATAACTTTAAAAATCATGATCTGGTATCACTTTATGCAATTTACCAATCATCCTACATTTATCTTGAATATATATTATTTGAATTATGAATGAGATTGAATTAGGAGAGAAATTATACAAAACTTTAATTTGCCAACTTAAATACATACTGTGAAGTTAAGCGTCAAGCAGTCAAGTAAAATACACTCAGGATATTTGTAAGCCGATAATTGACTTTGAAAATTTAAAAACATTAAACCATTTTGCAAGTTTTCGTTATATCTGGCAGAGACTCCGACATTATAAAATGCCTTAGATTGTTATAAGTAACCCCATTTTAAACTTAAGGACCTCTGCAGATATGAAAGATATTTAACCATTGTCTTACCTGACAATAGCACCGGTTTGTAGACGAGTTTTAGTATATTATGGGATAAGGATGAACATATTTTACAGAATTGAAAGATATAATGTTATTTGCCAACATAAAGATTTTGAGACAAGCGTATAAATACTGACAGGATCAATCAGATAACTATTGTTCAGGGAATTTTTTGATTGAAGATTTTGATTCAACTCAATTACAACCATTCTCACAAACCCCACTCTATTGTACTTTTGCTACAGATTTGTAAGCCTACTAACTTTTAATTGGTTTTTTAGACCTCTATCCACGTTATTTAGAGTTGTTTTAGAGACTCCGCAAGTTTTGAAGTTCTTTTCTTTTATTATTTTTTTTTTTTATAGGAGTAAAAAAGACCCCAATTTATTTATTACCGAATCAACTAACAAAGATAAGAAAAGAAATAAAAATTATATAATAATAAAAAGCATTGCTTAACGATCTTCAGCTCAATGGCTATTAGACTCCGTCAATTTCAAAAAAGTTCAGTAAGATTTGGCTTTTCACCGAGTTGTTCATGTATACCTCAATTTAAGCCCGAAAAATACCTCTGCATTTGCACTCCTCCTCCTCCTTAAAAAGAATTTGGAAGCCACTCCACGAGTCAGATATTGTCCATCACATTGTATATATAGTAAAAATTCTCATATTATACTTAAATTATTGAAATAATTTGAAAGTAAAAATTTATAACAAAGAGCTCAGGAATGTCAACTTTTAAGTTAGGTCACTATTCAGTTCCTTGTGGCCCAATGGCAAGGCGTTCGCCTACGATTTCCTACGGAAACGTATGTCTGGTCACAGCGAAAGATTCCAGGTTCGACCCCTGGCAAGGAAGTTTGATTTCTGAAAAGAATATTTTTTGTTTTCAATTTCGTATCAAAGCTTTATATTGAACTATAGGAAATCCTTTTCCAGTATACAAGGGTCTTACAGGGATGGCTCTCACTATAGGATAGCATGAAATTCTACCTTGCAGTTCTCAGAGTAGGCCATTGGAAATGGAGAGAACAAGATGACAATCTTGCAGAAGTCTTCACATTATTCTGGTAACTCGACCGGGGATATCATTGGGATTGGTGTTCGCTAAGGCGGATGAGTATTAGGGTCGAGAAAATTCCTCTTCAGACTTGGTAAGAGACTCAACTTGGGCTACTACAAATCTAGAAGGGATCTACTTTGTCGGCGGACCCATATGACATACTTAACCCATGATCCAGCTGACATGTCTCCATTCGACAGAAATACTGATGCTATCTTCTTCCTGATGATTCCGACTAGGTTTAAAGCATTCACCAAGAACTAATCTATAGCTAGACTTCCGTTCCGCCATTGGGCCTCAAAGGGAACTGCACAGGAGAGTTTAATGTGAGAAGAAGTAGCATTCTAAAATTGAATTTTCAAACAAGGCTTTATTTCGGTACATGCGAACTAAATTATGACAGAAAATTGGACAAAATCTTTAACGGATAACGAATCTTCAGCCCATGGATGTTGCAGAACAAATTTTTAGCTCAGTTACTTCACGCGCGCTGATAGATTTTTTTTGGCCGTTGTAAATCTCCTAGAACTTATGAAATTAATGAAGAGAGATTTCATCTGAAGAAAATATGTTTTCCAGGATTATGTCAAATTTGTTTATGTCACAGAAAGATTCCCCCTTTTTGTCAGTTTGGTCCTAAGGGACTATTGGTGAGGTATAGCAAAACTTTGAGGGCACGACATACTTGGCATTAATTTCCAATAATCGATGACTTATTGTATCGGAAGACCCATTTCCCAGTTATCTGAAGTGATTGAGGTATGCTGGAGGGACGGGGGAAGATCCCGACTTTTCTTGTCTGTTGTGGCGGAAGAGCTATCCGAAGTTCTACCTGATGCATATGTTAGAGGAAAGTTATTCCTCTAGAGAATATGTCATACACCACTTGAAGTGATTTCAATTCTCTTGGCTCTCACTCAGTCAGTAATTTTTGCATACCCCATTTCCGAATTTGCGTCTCATTGTGAGACAAGAACTATACCGGTGAAAAAAAAAACAATTATATTTCGAAATGATCATCCCAATTGCTGTTCTTTAGCTACTTGATACAGAGTGATAATTATCAGATTGAACGGTACCTATCAAATTGAAATCATAAGTGGAACGTAAGGGCGATGTTTTTTTTTAACTAAACTACAAAGAATCAGGTTTGCTCAGATCTGGTATTTCCAAAACTTTGTCTTACCATCTCCAGTGATAAGGATATGTTAAGTAGCTGGATGTCTTTACAGATGATTGGACTTCCGACTTATTGCTCGATCTGGTAGCAGCAACGCAGGAGCCTAACATATCAGAGTATTTTAAGGTGCTTAAACATCTTTACTCTGACATCTTTAAGCCAAAAAAAAAAAAAAAAAAACTTAACCAGCGAAGCGTGTAGAGACCTGTTGAAGTGAAATTCACTTATGGAAGCTTTGGGGTAATACTTTTCACACCGATTGTTATCAACAGACTTCCATAAATTTGGTCTGATCAAACTGTTACTAAATAAGGCATGCAATAGGTGCTCTGAGTCCTGAGCCATTCCATAGGTATTCTGAAGAAGAATTCCACTTCAGTCCTTGCAAGAAATCACAATGTTTTAGTGTCATCAGTTTTCATTTTTCCTCACAATTAGGCTTCTTGAAGGGAAAAAATTTAATCTAATCAATGTGTCTTTTTAGGTTTCTTATAATATTCAATATCATCACCCTCCTTAACGAAGATGCTTCTTCCATCATATTATCCTCAGCTAAGACTGCTTCTTGGTCTCGGTTCAGATAACTGCCATGAAGGATATACTGCTTACATTCAAATAGAACGGAGAGTTTAAGCACTAAGAAGTTGTTACTTTTGACATTTGCACAATCTTATGTCACAGGAAGAGAACCCACAATGTTTGTTAAAATACTGCGCTTGAGTGAGAGTCTCATAAGTAGGTAGACGGAGCATGAAAGCGGGAAGCTGGACGTTCAATCTAGATTAAGGGAGTTACATGTTGTGGCGTAGTATACAATTAATGAAAGAAGTTAATATAATCAGTGTATACTTTTAAATGAGTAGAGGAGCACGGATTATCTTCAAAGCAGGGAAAATATCAACCTGATAGAAATGGAGGATCTCAGTCGTGGATCGTTCGTTCCCACAAGGAAGCCTTCAACCTCTGAGTGCTTTCCCAAGTGTTGCTTTGTGGCTTCTCTTACTATAACCTACACCAATGGCATTATTCCATCAGAATCATGATCTATCCTTATTTTATAGACGCTGAACATGCCTAAAAATAATTTTGGCGTCACCTAGAATTGAACAAGCAACAATGTCCAGTCAGTCTTACATCGAGCTCAATTTGATTTCATACTAGTACTTCGAACTCTAAGTTAAAATCCAATACATCCCGTTATCATCTTCTTAAACATATAGAGTCATTAATTACATAGTCTGAAAGGCTTCACAAACCTCTTTAATGCTATTAATTTAATTTTTTAGCTTGGCACTTATTAACCAACATATACAATAATCATTATCCTTTTTGCACCTTTTGGTTTTCGCTTATGATTTGGGTTTGTTCCATTCATCCTTCATAGCTGAGTATTTCTTGAATGCTAGGTCCTTGAGGGTATGTCCATCTTCTCTACCAACTCGTTGTTCATAAGAGTAGAACGACAGTAGACCTACTGTCACTCCAAACAATGGATCAAGGTATCTAAAAAAAAAACAGAATAAAAAAGTGAATGTTAATATAAAGTATGAAGAATACAAAAGAAGACAGGGAATATCAAGGTTATTGAAGATCTCTCCTTACTTTGAAATGAGATATGGGTATTTAGTGACTTGAGCTGCCATCGTTTCAATAATTGTTGTGGTTCTAAGTAATGGTAATGGTTGATAGAGCAAGTGAAGAAATAAAAACTCATCCTCCCAATCATACTAGAACATTACCTAACCATACCTACTGTTATATTAAATAGAGTCTAACACCACTATAGATTATCTTATACATTTCTGCTAATTATGCCGAAATTTTCATGTCTCTTTTTGATCTTTTCTTGTATCAAATTTATGTGTCAAAATACATGAATTTCTCGCAATTGAGTTATAAAAAAATAGTTAGTTTCAATCAATATTATATACATAATATGGGAACATTCTAATAAATAAACGTTTAAAATATTTAATCATTGTTTTGAACAGAGGCTTGTCTCTGATAGAACTGCACTACCTGGTCCGAAGTAGTTGCGTCTTCTACTCCTTTATCATCTCTAATTCGAATGAATCTAGGAAATCGTAACGATATCCCCTTTCCTAACTGATCAATACCTGCTTTGTAAATAGGAGATAAAGATAAATCAGCCGTTAGGACCTCCCATACCATGGTAGGCTCAAACCAGACATCAGGCTGTGCGTTTGACGATTTATCAAATGAATAATAACTCTTGGGCTTTGCGGTAACCGTTTGAGAAAGGGCTTTGTAAAGTTGGTCCAGCATTTCGTCGGAAAATCCAGTACCAATTTTACAAATAGTTTCATATTCCTCAGTTTCTGAATTGTAAGATCCCAGAAGATAGGCTCCATAAGTATTGGTTCGCTTACCTCGTCCATGATAGCCTCCCAAAACAACTAGATCAAGTGAATCTCCAACTCCAGCCAAGTAATCCTTCTTCAGTTTAAGCCAATTTCGGCTTCGCTTACTAGGTTCATATCCACTTTCAGCTCCATTGAGTACTTTAATCATGAGTCCCTCACAACTATCTTTAACACTTTCATCCAAAAATGTTTGAATCTCCTCCACATTATTTGCATCCATGGACTTTGCAAATGAAAATTGGCCCTCGATGAGAGTAAAGTTTTCGTGCAACAACCTTCGGCGTTCTGCCAAACTCTCCTTTAATAAGGATCGACCATTTAAGTAGAGTAAATCAAATGCAAATAAGCAAATGCGGACCTTGATATCACCTTCGTCAACATCTTTCCTTTTACGCGTAGATAGTACTTGAAATGGTAGAATTTTCTTTTGTTCTCGATCCCATGCGACCGCTTCACAATCCAGAATGTAGCTCGAAGTTCCGTCCGCGGCAAATTTAGTAGAGCCCGAAAGTAAATCGGGGTAACGTTGAGACATGTCTTCCATATTTCTGGAGTATACCTTGAGTTTTCCATCATCCTGAAGATGAACCTGCGCACGTTCTCCATCATATTTATATTCACAGGTGAACTCTTCATTTCCAAAACGATCTAGAATTTCAGAAACTGATTTAGTGGGTTTGGCAAGCATTGGCTTAAGGGGAATTCCAGCTGTCAGTTTACATGTTTCGGGCACCTGTGAAATTCCATTTTCAATAGCAGCTTGGATAATTAAACCATAATTAGGGATTTGACAATGAACATCTCTAATAATAATTTCGGCATTGCTTACATCCACATCAGTGGCACGCTTTCCTGATTTTTCATTTTCCCAAGCCACAAATGCTTGAGCTAATCCTGTTAAAACAGACTTCTCAGCCAGACCGATTCTAAGTTTGCCTTCCAAACTTCGAACAAGAAATTTGGCTTCATTACCTTGACAGGATGTCAACATGCGTTTAATAATTCCAATTTTTTTCGTTTGACTAGCAGTACCGGTTGATCGGGCAATTTCTTCTAAATTTTTGAACACCACATTTATGCTAAGAGGCTTGGGCTTGAACATCGTCGGTTGGTTCTTTCTAGATTTCAAAGCAATTTCACCCAAATCTCCTAGAACTTTATAATCATTTTTAATTTGAGCTAGGGTTCGACCTGTAGCCTCCGCCAAAGACTTGATAATCAATGATTCCCCTAAACCGAGCTCGAGGCCTTCGTAGTCGGGGCCAAGACGATTGATACACAAATAAGTGACGACACTAAGATCTTCAGGTTTTGTTCTTAAAACTTCCAAAAAAAGTTCAGCTGCAAAAGCAGTGATCTTAAGGCGACTTGAGGTGGCTTCAATTTTGTCAAAAGTTTCGGTAATTAAGGAGTATGGAAGGTACTTGCCTTCTAGAAGTTCAACTCCTGATTTGGGAACTGCCTTTTGGCTACAAAAAAAGGAAATGTTAGTAGGAAATGAAAATTAGGCAATGCATCTCTTACATTTCAGAAATAGGCATGAGTTCTTCAGCAGTCGATTCACTATCACTTTCTGGTTCATCGTTCTCAAGGGGCTGAGGACCTTTACTTTCAGTGACTTCAGTATCAATTTGTTTTATCGTGGACTTTGCACCAGCTGATTCACTTTCCTCTTCGTCAATCTCTTGTCCTGTTTTAACCATTGGTTCTGTGTCTTCGTCGTCCTCGATCAGAGTTCTCCGCTGTTTAGCAACTGGCTTGGTTATGGAAGTCTCAGTATCTGGCTCTTCACTAGCAGATCGTTTTAAACTCGAAGAATCATCTGAATTTGCTTTCGAGGTATTATCAGTCACTGTAGAACTTTTTACATGAAAATCCAACGTCTTTTGAGAGGAAGATTTGGGTACATCTTTCGTGTTGCTCTTGACACTAAAGAATTTACTAGAAAAGTCAGAAACGTTTGGCTTAAAAAGTGAATTTAGGTTTCTTACTTGAGAGTCTGTTGAGTGCCAGTCATTTTATTATTAGAGTAAGCAGCTATTAGTATGACAGGGCGATGGGATTGTGGATATGTTGTGTTCTTAACACCAAATGATCTAGTAAATTTCGATGGCGATTTAATTAATTTTCGACACAACCACATCGATGGTGGAAGAATTGATGGAACGCTGCTCTTTTTATACCTTTCAAAAGAAGACTACCGGATTATCTCTGCTGAACAAAAATATGTTGAATCAGAAGGCACAATGTATAGTTTTTTTCTTGTCTTGTAAGTGAGAGAAAAACAAGAGGAATTTTTGAAGCGCGCCAACCACGAAGTAAAACACGTAAATTTCTCCAACAGGAAATGTTATTATTAGTTTTCATCACGGGATTAAAGTCACGCGTCTCCCACCTTCAGTACCAAAAATTGTATGTGTGCCATTGGGGGTCCATGAAAACAAAACTTAGCTAGGTCTACAAGGTTTCTTAGCGATAGCCAGATTGTCAAGGTTTGAAGTTTCATTGATTAATTTGAACTTACAACGATATAACCAAAAAGGAACATTTACTGTTAATTGTAAAGAATGAATTTAAGGAAAAGGAATACGATGCCCCCACAATGAAGAAAGAGTAACAATAACAACAAGAATTAATTCACAATTTAAAGAAACTATACTATTATGCAATCCAGTACCAGATCTTTTCAATCCAGTTGCTAGGAAGACGTTCAGGATAACTTGCTTCTACCTTCTCAGCCTCATCAAGGCCAGTGAAGACATCAACTTCCTCAACTGGGTAGACAAACTTCCAGTTCTTGGTCCAGAACTTGTGACCAAAGTAAAGAATGGCGAAAAGGGGAAGAGTAATGTAGGCAGCAATAAAGTTACCTGCAGTGAAAGAGCCTCCAACAAAGACGTTGAATCCATTGGTGATAGCCAAAACAGCGACAATAAAGAATGTGGCATAAGAGGCATATGGCTGGAGAGGGGTCTTGAAAGGACGAGTTTCCCAGACACCATTGAAAATCATAGCCTTGCGGAACTGGAGGTATGCAGTAATAACACACAACCAAGCGAGGAAACCTGAAACGGTTGAAAGATTAGTGAACCAAGTAAAGACATTTGCAGAAGAGGATGAAACGTTAAGGAAAGCCAACAAAGCTACAGCAGCTGTGGCGGCAACAGCTGGTACTGGAACACCCCATCTGTTGCAGTACTTGAAGATCTTGGGAGCTTCACCTTCAACAGCCAGGGAGAAGAGAGTACGAGAACCGGCAAACAAGAAGGAATTACCTGAGGACCATGCAGAAGTGAGAATAGCAGCATTAATAATGTGGTTCAGAACGGGGATACCAGCATTTTGGATACCGATAACAAAGGGAGAAGCAGATGCATTTCCAGTTCCAGACATGAGCATAGAGTTGTTGGACTCAACAATCACACCAATTACAAGAGCACCAAAGATGTAGAAGAAGAGCAGACGATAGATGAAACGACGAGTGGCCTTAGGGATGTTACGACGGGGAGCTTCAGTCTCACCAGCAGAGATGGTAATCAACTCTGGAGACATGATGAAAGAAAATCCAGATCGAATCAAAGCATTCCAGAAACCACAGAAACGGCCAGATGCTCCAGAAACAATGTACTCCTTAAAGGCATCGTGCTTCCAGTATCGGAAACCAAGTCTATCGTGAGTAGGAGCACCACCAAAGAAAATGACAATTCCGACAATAATAAGTCCAATGATAGCCAAAATCTTGATGGAAGCAAACCAAAACTCGGTTTCACCAAAGATCTTGACCATGAAGATATTGAGAGCGACAATAATGACCCAAATAATAGCAATCCAGGCTCCAGTAGGCACGACATCAGTCCAGTATTCAATAACAATAGCAGCGGCGGTAATTTCAGAAGGGACAAGGAAAGCGTAAGCGTACCAATAGTTCCAGCCGGCAGCAAAGGCAGTTGACTGATCAGCAAAACGGTAAATATACATAGGAGGAGAAGCACCCTTAAGAGGAAGGTAGGTAGTCATTTCACCTAAGCAGTTCATGATGGTCCAGATGATGAATGACATGATAACATAGGCTAGAAACAGCGAGGCAGGGCCAGAGTTATGTAAGATAGCACCAGATCCAACAAAGAGACCTGTACCGATACAGCCTCCAAGAGCAATAAGCTGGACGTGACGAGACTTGAGACCTCTCTTGGTCTCTCCATACTTTGAGACTTCACCTTCAGCTAATGAAGCTTTCTCAAAATCTTGTGGAATGTCAGTGACCATATTGGTCATAATATCTGGGGACTTGGACATGGTTGGATGGTTTTGACTAATGGCGGGGGATAAAGTCAATCGATAAGGGATCAGCGATGCTTTAAATGTTTAATAAAGTAGAAAAGAGGAAAAAAAAGGATATCAAGATTAAGGAATCCTTAAGGTATTTATACTGAAAATTTGTATCAGTCTCAGATTGTCGTTCTAAAGCTTTTCTCAAAAAGAGTAGTAAGATGATCCTCTGAGAAAAAGAAATTTGATATGGGTATAATTTTAATTATTTTTCAAAGATATATTTACAAACTAAGGAATTACCCCCCTACGAAATAGAAACTATGCAAGCAAAGATATAGTAGGAACCTTCCTTGGGTTTAAGCAAAGCCGTTGGAACCTGTAAAGTGTTGATTTGACTTATTGTTTGGCATTCTTGGCATTTTGTGCCAGTGAGAATTAATTATTGGCTGGTAGTGTGGACATAATAGTTTAAAAAAAAAAAAAAATTAATAATAAAATAAATAATAAATAAAAATCAATTCTATGGACTTAGAGATAGAGAAGGGTAGGAATATTTTGCACTTTACAGGAAGGCGACCTGATAGATTTGAACTGTACAAGTAAACAAGTGGAAAAGTAAACAAGCGAACAAGTAAACGGGTAAAACTACCTGCCAACCTACTATCAGCCAGTTGTCTAGTAGGTACCACTAGCAACATGATGATGATTTTCAAACTGATAAGCTATCAGACAGTATCAAGTACCATCTGATAGGATTTGAGATGAATAAATGGACCCAAGTCTGGAGTGTGTGCAGTATCGGATACTGAGAGAAATAAAACCGATATCTAAGATGCAAACCTGCCCTATGAGTGGGAAAACTCAATATGAAACCCACGAAAAGTTTGAAGAAATATCCTAGAAAAACCCGAAATGAAAAATGAAAAGGCCCGTGTTTGTTGACTGGTAGAACTGAAAACTGGGTTTTACGGATCTTTCAGCTCAAAATGTGTCAGTTTCCAAAGTAAAAAAAATTTAAAAAAATGTAATGCAATGCAAACTTTTTTGTCGGAGTTGGTTACCCGCTAATCTACCCTTTTTGTGCTTAAACCAGGCGAATAAACAAAAATAACGAGCAAATTCTGACCTGACTTTGGCGAATAGCTATGGATGATGGTAATGATAATGGAATCGATAATGAAAATGATGAAGATAATGATGAGTTCAATGATGGCGATAATGATTAATGATTTGAAGTATCGGCTGGCATGCCCGATCCCGACAGGGCTGAATTATCTTCGCCCATATTCAGGAGTATAAACAAAGTCTACAACGGCCAAGAACCAATTTCTCCGACACCCACGAGGCAATGGAAGAATCAATAGCAAGTAGACAAGAGCTAACTACAATGATCTCATAGGCAGACTACTTTCTTTGATAGCTGAATTCATGGGTGCCCGACAGCCGGGTTTGTCGGCTTCATGTTCCTAATTAATAACTAAGGAAAAAAATCGCATTGAAGATCATATAAGTAATAATAAAATATTAAATGATGATTAACTAGATTCCTCTCTTCACATAGGCTAGAATCTAAGTCCTATCAAAGTACGTACATGAAGGATACTAAACGACTTAATAATGGTGAAGTGTGTGGAAAACATGGACTTCCAAGTAGGAACATGTAAAACTATAAAAAATACGGGAAAAAAAATTACATCATCCAAAAAAATAAATTACATAATCCATGAAAAAAAATAAAAGAAAAAATAAACTGCCCGCCATCACAATAGAATTAACTTTTTTTACCTGATTTCTCTGGAGTATAAAACCTTTCTACTGTCCCCATGTTCAAAACTATGGAATAAGGCCGTACATAGGTTTCCTAGATATTTTCAAACTCTCTTGATCTTGTGACTTCACTTCTAAGTCTCCACTTCTGAATAAATGAATTAAAATTCTTTGCATATTATGGTTATAGCATGTACGAATAGATGTACTATGAAGTGTACCATGAGATGAGCATATCTTTACGGTTTTAAGTCCCATACTTTTGTGTTGTTTGGCACCATGAACTCATAAATAGATTATTATTCAGCTCGGCTTATAGGCGGTATTGGTAAAGATCATGGAGCATGGAGATGCCTAGTAAAGTTTAGCTCTACTATTTTGTTCTTTTTTATGTAATTTAATTTTATCTGTATTCTAAAGACCTGAGTTAGTTTTCTATGCCTTAACTTAAGAGGTCATGTCCCAGGATTATGTCTTTAGTTTGTACTGTTAACATGGTACTTTTAATTTTTGATCATCTAGCTTTGGTACGAACTCAGTTCCCCCAGATATCCGTATTGTTTTTTTTATCGATTGCGCTTGTCTTCATATATGGCATTCAGACCCCTCTCGTTAACATATCACAGACCAACTTTCTTTAGAAAGAAGGCCTTTCTTCAGGTTTTAACACCGGCCTTTCTCTTTTTCTTCGATTTCTTTGAAAACCCAGAATAGTGGTAGGCAGCTGAGCTCCTTGTCCTGATGACCCAAAAAAATTTTTAGTGACGCTTAAATTCGGTTATGAACGCTTTTTCCCAAATCATAATTCAAACATTATGGGCTACTCCTCTTGAATCGGATTGGAAAGTCTGCATGGCTTGTACTGAAATGATGAAACCTGGATTGAGTAAATTCACCTGTAGACTTTAGCCAAACTGGTTTTGCAATGTCTTACAAAATAGGACCCATGTATAGTGCCATTATATTATTGACAAAACGGCTTTTCTTGCACAAATGCAATTGCTTTCAGGCCCTAAAATATCAACCCCTATACGGAATTTCAAACGGCTTTTACCGCGATTTCGTTCGTTTCGCTGGGCTATGAACGGCTATTAAATTTAGAAAAGTATAATCTTATATCATCCTTAAATCCCAGACTTGTATACCATTTTACACATGAAAAGAATCGAATCTATAATGCCATTTAAATGTGTTTGGAAGTTTTGCAAGTATTAATTAGTATTGTGCTATAACAAATTGTGACACTTTTTACTTTGTTGTATTTTACTTTGTTGTATTTTACCTGTTGATTTTTTATGCATCTTGTGTGATATTGTAAAATGGCAGACATACCATACCTCCCTCCCAAACTTATTTTCACTCTCGCCACAACAACCTAAAAGTTCAAGGTCAACGTCTTTTCACTTGAATAGAGCCAGGACTGAATTGATCCCTATCTTGCAGTGTATTATCTGTTTTTTCCACTCTTGCTTTGAGGTATTAGGGGAGATGCTCTTATCATAGTCTCATCCACTCTCTACCCTCCCTTTTCCCTTTTAACCATGCCTACTCCGACTGTGAATGATTCTTCTACAGCTAAACCAACTGTTTCTTTTAAAACGGCATTGACTCATCAGAAGTTTTCAACGGATAATGCAAATTTGAATGATGGTGCTGAGCACTCCAATGATTTGAATCAAGATATCTTGGATCCATTGAAGTTTCATCCAGGGGTACCCAGTTCTAGCCAGTATCTCACTGTAAATGAGAATCCACTTCACATTGGTACAAGCACAAATTCTTCTGTACGATCAATGAATGTCGAAGATATATTAAACTATTATAACGGGTAAGCCCTATCTTAAAGGCAATTCCTTTTTATTTTTTTCTTATCAGATATTAATATTATTTATACTAGGATTCAAACGGGTCACCAAGACCCTGCAATACTTCCAGAGTCTTCGTACACAGCCCTTCGACTTCTTCATTCTACTCCTATACAAGCTGATCGTGAAAGTAGAGTGTTGATTATTGGCCCGGTTTCACCTGAATGGATTGAAAGTAGCAATAACACCTGGAAGAAGCGATTCCAGCTTCTCCGCAAAGCCATACCCATTTCACGAACTTGGAAGAGCTTTTTCATTAAGGACTCAATACACAGGAGAAAAACTCTGGTTGACCATATTAACCACCAAACGTTAACTGAAATTGGCAATTTGTTTCTCGACCAAAACTCAATTGAATCTCTGACAGATAAAAGCGACCATGAAGATGACACTGATAATGATCATCCTACTAATATTGGGCCTACTCATTCGCGCTCAGAAGACCTTTCGATATTGCATTCAAGAGCGTATCGACCCTCAGAATCTGTTCGTTTTTCAACCCGGCATCGGCCTAGTGAAGCTTGGTCACGAGCTAACCCAGACAGTCCATTAACTAGTCATAAACCGAGTAAACGATTTTCTGTTCTCTCCTACAGCAGGATGACTTCAGACGTTGGTCTCACATCAATTGAGCCCAGTGGTATTCCAAACAACCAATCTTCTCTAACGCAAGACTCTGTGGACTCTACTACTCCTATGCTAAGGTATAATGAGCAGACTGCCAATGATGTTGCCGAAAGTGAGGAAAGCGATGACGATCTTGAAATGAAAACGCATGCACAACCTATTCCTATTCTTCTCGGAGTTCCTAGTGGCGAGGCATCACGAAGTCTGCAAGTAATATGGGACGAACCTTTTTCAAAATCTGTCACTACCAACTGGAGAGAAAACATGGAGCGTTTAGTTGCGGCTTCTTCTTCTCCAGCTTCTCGCATCCCATCTGTAATGGCTCCGACTACAACTTCAGGAGCCGACTCTATTGCTTCTCGACCTATATCTCAGAGGCCTTCAGTTGCTGCTCCCTCAACTATCTCAGGTCCTATATCTACCACTCGTTGGAGGCCTTCCATAGTAGAGCCTCCTCCTGTATCCCCTCGCTTGTCTTCTGCAAGTAATCTTTATAATACTGTTAGATCAAGGGGCAGTACTACGTCTATGTCATCTTTTGTCACGGCTCATGAATCTCTTGAATCAATCACTGATCCCACACATCTGACACCCAGAGTCTCAACAACAGATACATCCGATCCTCTAGCCCCAATCACTTCTGAGGAATCGTATGACACTGCTGAATACAGGGAAAATAGCTTGTCTCCTCGTACAGGTGCCTCAGTTTCAGTAGATTATGCGTCCACAATTCGACCCGAACCTTCTTCAGCTTTAAGGTGGACGGATCCATTTGAAGCTGCTACTATTGAAGAGGAGTCTGGGGTCCCACATGGGACTCATTTTTATGAACCCACATTGAGTTCCTGGGGCCCTCCCCACCCAAATGAAATGTCAGAAATTAGCGATTGTGAAGATTCTGATGCCCAAAGTTTTGAAACTTCTTATCCAATACCTATTCCCATTGCATCTAGAAAATCTCGACCTACCATATTAGCAGAACGCCGTTCTAAGCTTAAAAATAAAGTAGACACTTACTCAGAATTACCGATGCACACACCTCGCCGCAGAAGAGACTTGCTTATAGATATGGGATTTAGGAGATTTCTCAAACAAAGAAAAAAGGGAGAGGTTGTACGAATTGAAAAGTTGCTTGTTATGGTTAAAGGCTCCAAGGCAAAATATATCACCCCTGAGTTCAATGAGGTAGAGAATTTAGAAACTCGCATCTTGGAGCGATGGAAGGAATATGTAGTGGTCGCTCGTAATACAGGAAATTCCGAGGCCCCTATCACGCTTCAATTTTACAACACCCGCAGCATTGCTAAAATCGAGAAAGAGATGACCAAAAGCATTTCCAAGATTGATATAAATTTGACTTCTGACATGTATGTCAAGTTTTATTCAACCTTGGACAAAACTATTGTTTTGTGGAGATCTACTAGCAAGGGGTCGTTGCTATATATTTTGCGGGCAAGATCCCACGAGTCTTCACTTCGTTGGCTAGCTCTTTTTCGGCGAGCACTTGGCGTTAAGCAATCCCCTCATCTAGTGTTAGGAGTTCCAAATCTTGGTGTCACAGTTGAGATTGTTTTGCCATTAGCTCATATTATGCGAGAACAATCCAAGCATGCTGCGATGCAAAAGGAAAAGCAATTAATTAATTACCAGGATATGAAGTCCAGAACTGCTCGTTCAAGTCCTATCTTATCTTATATTTTTACATCGGTAATCGAAGGGTTAAGTGGGATTGATCGGTTCAAGAACGAAGTATTGGACCTTATCACGAAAGAAAAAATGGGACTTGCCTGGCGAAGATATGACCGACTGGAATGGGTGGATGAAGCTAATGAAGAAGGAATTTTCTGTAGTTGGGTTCTTCGAAAAACACATGACTTGGAGTTTAGGCCCAAGAAAGCTTATCCTACCATTGTAACGTTTGAAGATGGCATGGAAATGGAAGAGCCTGTTCCTGTCGAGGGATACTTGGTTCGGCTAACGACTTGGTCTGGTCATGTACGACAACGGCGAACTAAATTGAGTAAACTTTTTTACAAAAAGCTATACTTTCATTCTCATGATAATATTTTATTTTTTTCGCAACCTTCTAACGCGGTACCTCCACATCCATCAAATAATATAGCGGATTTTACAAGGCCATCACAAGACTCAGATAATGTGCCTCCCGCTTCTCCTCTAATTTATGAGGTAGCCCCTTTCAAGACGGATGAAAATGGAGAGATTGAGTGGCTTAATGGTAACAATAATGAAGAAGAAGTTAAACGTCATGATCGTGCGGCATTGTATGAAATCCAGCGTCGTGTATCAATGATTGTAAGCGCAGATGGATTTATCGATCTATGTGAAATTGATTGTGTTCGAAAAGTTGTGAGAGACTTTGATGGCGCTGATGAATTCATGGGCACAGAAAACGAGCCCCAGCTTTTATCCTGTTTTACTTCAGATTCATCTAGTAGTGGTGAGGTCACAGGATACCCGGATGACTTTACATTTGAAATCGTTATGCTTTCCGGACTTGTAATCCGTCTCATGGCATACAATGAATCTTTGAGAGATCTCTGGATCCAAAAGTTGACAGAGCTTGCTAAATACTGGAAACGTCGAGTTTATGAAGACGTTGCACGTATTAATGAAGTCCGTCAAGCTAATCTGGAACGTCTTCATGTAGATGAGGATATGGAACCGTTCGTAGGAGAGGCAAATCCTAAATGGGAAACATCAAGCGGGGTTGCCGATCCTAGTGTATATCATATCAGTCGAATGGCATGGAGTCGAAGCATTAGCATGCGAGGAATTCTATATCAAAAGGCAAATAAGCATGCTACATTCCGACGCTACTATGTGATTCTCTGTCATGGACACTTGATCTTATATTCAGTCTACTATCGCACAGCAACAGGTGATGCTAAACACCGGGTTGACCATAGAAGATACCAATCTATCAAATTACAAGACTCATGCTATGTCTATTCAGGTCCAATTACGCAAGGAGATCTCTTGATTGGACGAGACAAACTTTTTGATCGTACTAATCCAGGCTCCCATTCAATACCAAGAGTTTATCCAGACGGTTGGAAATCTGCAGAAGAAGAGCCGTATCGTTGTTTTGTGCTTTGGTTTGGCAAGAAACGTCCAATTACGAGTAACAGTAGCAATGAGAAGAAGGTTAAATTGGTAAATAGGTTGGGTGTGCAAGGTATTTCAATGGTCTTTTTAGCACGTTCAAGACAGGAACGAGACTTATGGGTTTTAGCTCTTAATAATGAGATTGAGAGGGCTGTACCTTTTGGCACACAAGATATCAATATTGTGTCCTGATATCTGCAAACTCAGAACCTGGATACGCTAGGCTAATAACCTTATGAACACAGATCACTAATCTAAATCTGTGTTCACTTATAACAAACTAATACTTTTGATGCATGTTTTTATTTTTATTTTTTATCTGTCTTTTCTTGTTTGTATTTGTGATTCATGTTTAATTTTCTTTCATTATTTGTTTCTTTTTCATATTTTTGTTGAAGTTTATTTCATAAACCTTTGACAACTATAAACTCTATAATTTGTAATTCGATTCAATTTTTTTTTTCCTCTAATTTTATTTACTTTACTTGCTCTGCTTTTTATCCAAAATCTTAACATTGTGATTTAGATCGAAAGGCCCCATATCATTACGGTACAATTGAGATTGAGTTCAATTATATTCATAATCTTTTTTCCTTTATACGGAAGGTAAGGCTGATATCTGTGCTTGTAGTAGTCATAGCCTTGCGTACCCCAGGTTTAAACAAGATTAAAAGCGACTCTGTTAAGGTATTCCTATTTAAAGAATACGGACAAAAAATAGGGGTTTAATCTTTCAATTGCATTAGCACGAAGAAGGGCTGAGTTGTGGGAGGATAGGAACGAACTTAGAGTAAAAATGGGAATTTACTTGGTTAAGACAAATTATATTTTTTGATTCAATCGTTAAACGAGGAATGAAATTATCCGGTACATTTAAATTCAAAATATAATTAGAAGATATATCTCTGTTTATTTTAGCATTTAATATGTGTTTGTTGTATTTCAAATCACGTCCATACACTAAGAGGTGGAAAAATATAAAAACATAAAATAAAGGAACAATAAACTTAAGCAAATACGAGGTATAACTATCTGATGGTATTCCCTCAGATACTTCGCGCACTGTTGAATCTTGATTTAATTTGTTATATCATAATTCTCATGTTTATCTTCAACAATCAGGTTGATTCTCTTTTATCATCACCTTCTTTTCATCTTGATCTCCCTTTTTTTTTTCTTCTTCTTGATCTTTTCATTACCGTTGATGTAAAAATAATTTAAAAGAGTTTAAAAATATTCTTACTTTCATCTTGTATTTTCTTCCTCTCAAAACTTTTATGCCAAGTACTGGTATTGATTGTTTTCCACACGCTTCAAGTATTCCCTGTCAATCAACTCATCGATACACTTTTTAATCAATGGTACTCTAGGATTAAATCGCTTCTTGGCTTGCTCGATTGTTTCTTGTACAAGTTGTACATGTTTTAATTCCTTTCGAGCTTTCATGATACGTACAATGACAGCTTGTAAAAATACCTTACGGTCATCTTCCACTGCCTTTTGAGTGTCATCTGTTTCCTTCTTTTGCTCCGATTTCAATGGCACATTCAAGTTTAAGCGCAGCTTTTTGTTCTTGAAATCAGTATTCAGCTTGTAACTCGTTCCGTCAGAACCGCATGGTTCATCCTTACCGCTACTGCTGGGATTTTGAATAAGAATTCTCGCCTTCAAAAGAATACTTAGCGAATTGTTCAAAATGCTACTTTCCAGGTTCGTGATTTCCCGTAACTGCTCAATTGTATATTGTGCTGCATTGTTAAACGGTAAGAGAATTGCCATTTGGAAAATTGAAACTTGTAAAGTATGACCAACCTTCGAGCCCTTGGCCAAATTTGCTCGAAGCTCTCCTTTGCTAAAGTTCCAAAGCCAGTTTAGTTTACGGCCACTGTGTTTGTTGTTATAGAATGTCAGAAATTTTTTAAATACAGGTACCAGCTCTTCAGGAAGTTTGAATGACGACGAAAATGTGGGAAGAGGCCAATATCCCTCAGCTAATATAAATGGGGTAAATTCACCAGGTGATTTAAAGTCGGAATTGGCCAAGAAATCTTTAAAAGGTCCTTGCATCTCGTTAGAGACAATCATATCTTGGAACATGCGCTGCAGTTTATTGGTATAATCGGAACCACAAATCTCTTTGAGCTTGGATACCATGTTAGTTTCAGCATCTGTTGATACCGAAGTGTTATTGACCAGACGTTTAGCAAGCGTTCTAGAATACGCCTTTTCAAATACATCCTTGTCATCAACATACTGGAAAATAGACATAACACCAGACAAAGCAACATCAATATTGGCAACTTCAAGAGTTTTAGTAGATTTTCGCAATAAGCTATCACTGTACTTGGCCAGCAACTCAGGAGTTGAAGGAGGTCTTTGTGGACCTTTCTTTGCGGGTTTTGTGACACTATTTGTATTGATAAAGTCTCTGCAGGCATCGTCAAGTCCCTGAACCATGTCACTATGATTATTGAATGCCGTTTGCACAAGCTTAGAGTATTTTGCATTGATTTGTAACAGAGTGTCGACGTAAGCTTGTGGTTCCAAAGGATTGTCACCAGTTTGTGCAACTAGACTATCAACAGTAGCAAGACTTTGAGCTTTAATGTAAGCTTTTAATGTGCTCTGTAAGGGGGCCAAGCCATCTGGAATACGTTCCAATAATGTATACATCAGATTGATATCAGCTTCACGATCACCCTTAAGTAAAGGCAGGAATTCTTCTTGGATTTCTGTTGCATGTTCAGCAATCAGTGCGCGCTCACAAACACTGTTGAGAGTTTTCTCACTACTGGGATGAAGAAACATATCCACACGACCACTTTCCTCCTTGAGCCGGGTAGTAGCTTTTTTGAGGTATTCCACAACACCTTTGTTAGCAAGGAAGTCTTGAGATTCGTTGGCATAATAAATGCGAGTGTCGTTAATGAATGGCTCCTCAAAGTAGTCAACATAAACTGTAAGGTTTGTTTTTCGAATGTTCGTTTCGTCGAGACCAAGAGCGACAAATGATTGAACAATTTTACGAATGCTGGTGGTGGCAATGGTTTCGCCATCCCGCTGTTTCCTAATGATCTTTAAAACAGCACCCATAAGCGCAGTATGAGTATGATCAAAGAGATCCTGTTTCCAGCGGATTAGACAAAGGGTATTGATATCATGGATATTTCTATGGCCCTCTTCCCGCTCTCGCTTGACCCAGTGTCGATTGAGATAGCCAAAAATGTTATTTAAAAATCGGGCACCCGTAATGTATCTTTCCCAGGACTTGATGTAAAATTGAACGAGGTTCTCATCACTGTACGCAGTAGATTCTTGTCGAATTTCGGAGAGATGAACTTGAAGGTAGTTGGCAAGTCCCTCATAGATTTCGGATCCTAGCAATTGGGCACCCCTGGTTACCACCCCTGGTCTAGCTGAGTGCACTGAGCCATGTGAAACACAAAAGTTGTGGATTGCGCTAGGAAATTGAAGTTAGCTTTAATTACTAACTTGAAGAGACTCTTGGAAGATATTATAACTCACGTATAAACATTCATGTACTAAATAGTAATATTGTTAGAAGGGTTTTTATCGTTCAAAGAAAGAGTAAGCCTCAACATACCAATTTTCCATCCATTCCATCTTTAAGATCACCTTTAAGAATCTGATCCACACCATTTTGGATATATTCCCAGCTAAATAATTGATTAGATTTGAGTTTAGTTTTGGCTTTTTTTTGCTTGATTATTTGCTTTGTTTTCAGTGTGCAAAAATGTTGCCACATTCATAGGAATGATTTTCTTGAAGTTCCAACAATGAATTCCATTGCCTCAGGATATTTTGAACAAGTTAATGTAGATACATACGTGGCATTGAAGTCGTCAGCTCGAGGAAGAGGCAACGGAGTATGCATTGAAACGAGGGCTCAGTGGAATATGCGATGAGAATTGATAGTATAGGACACCAAGTGACAAGCAATAGTATGATTGGTGAAGTAAAGATAAAGCAGAAAACGCAGCAATAAAAAAATTACTATTCTCTGTAATATTTTACAAAAATTGAAATAGCAAAATAAAAATCGGAACCCTGAGAAGTTTGGTAAAGGAAAAAAAACAATTGAAGAGATACCTAAGATCTGATATTTGTGGTGGTGAAGATGATTGACACACAAACAAAAACGAAACAAGATCTCTGATTTAAGACTTAAAACTTGAGACTTACAAATTAGTTGTCATGACAACAAAGTCTTAAGTCTTAAATCTTTTGTAACACATTTTTTGAAACCTACAAGATGCTGCGATTCTCTTTCTGGGGAAATTTATGTACTTTGATTGAATTCGTTATAGGGATAAAAATCAAAACATAATATCTTACAAGATTTAATAGATTATGGTTAGATATGAATGCTATAGAAAATCACAAAATATTTTATTGTGCGACCCGTTCGACGAGCCTGAAAATGCTAATAATAAAAGTAATGACCCACGAAACAAGGCTCATAAACAGAAAAGTAGCCAGGACATGCTGGCGAGAACAAATGGACCCATTATATGCTAAAAGCATGGTACTACTACCGTCAGCATCAGTATGGGTAGTAGTTGGACTGTCAGCATGGCAAAATCTGAGTGGATCGTACATGGTATAGAAGGCTAATGAAAGGTTTGCTGAAGAAAAGATGATAAAAAATAAATCCAGCATCATCAAACGCATTTTGGATTGAGCCTCTCTCAGACCTAATGGTTTGCCGTTATACTCATCGTAAATCATGTATACAAGATACACCAATGCAGTGGTTTGGCAGCACACGGCCATGATTGTTGACGGCTCTTGGTTGACTCCAGGTAACGCATCCTGCGATTTTATAAAAAGATTGCATGCAACTGCTAATGCAATGACAGATAGAATGAAGTTTATAGCACGTAATGCTAGCGGGACGTGCGGGTTGTTGAGTAGTACAGAATTTAGTTTTGGTTTCCAATGTTCGCGAGATTGTTCAGACATAAAGTATCGTGCTCTTGAAAAGTTTTCAAGGTAGCCTTGTTGTGACTTGTTGTCTCTTGATGATGAAGACAGCGAATCTTTTTGGTATTGTTCAAGCTCTAGATGATGATCATGCATGGCTTGTTTGGAATCTGTAGATCTGAATATGTTTTTAAGCTTATTGCTTTTCCTAGATGTCGCCAATGACTTGCGGGATTCTTCATCCCAGATATTACCAGCCCATTCACCCTCTAGGTCGGTTTGCTTGTTCAACGTCTCAATTCCTACCCTAGTACTCGGCAAGGCCAAGTCTCCGCTAATAGTCGAGTTGACAAACGGAGTCCATCGGCTCGTTGCTGAAGCAGTTCGGGGTCGGTTTTTTAGAGACGGAAGGGCATTAGGGGAATAATTATATGTATCATTTTGGTGAGAAAGATAGTCTGGGGATGCAAGTGTAGGGTCGTGCTGAAGGTATGCAAATTTACTGTTGATGTGCTGGGTATTTAAAAATAGTGAACTATCGTTAGAATATGCTGATTTATGAGAGATACTTTTCGTTTTTTTTGAAATTGGTGATGTTGATTTAGGAGTGTCATGGTGTGTGTGGTGATGGTCAAGTAAAGATTTTTCATCTTCGTCAGGGGCAGATTCTGAAGCTTTATCACCATTACTTCGAAGTTTGGACGACAAGTCATCATAATTTGATATAGAAACATCTGGTGATGATATCAAAGATGCCATGGACGTTTTTTTGGTGATTCCGCAGTTGTCTGCAATCCAGACTGGCACTGGTCGAACAACATGTGGATGAGTGAGTAGACCGGACGCTGACCGCTGAGTTTTAAGAGTTGAGATAGAAGAAGTAGAAGGACGACTTTGAATGGTAATTTGGTCGATAGAAGCAGACATGTTGAGCATATGTAGTAATTAGACGAGCATTGTAGGAGTGACAGCGTGTTGAAGGAAGGTGCAGAAGTGTGCTGTAGAAGATGGTGGGTGGAAAAAGATGAAGTAGTGTGTCAAATATAAAAGAATCCAAGAAACATGAACAGACCAGTTACACGAAATGATAGAGTAAGAATGTTTTATGTTACGTGGTTTGTAAGTTCACTAACGAAGAAAATGGAATTGATATTCGTCTTGAGATTTAGTAGTAGCTCGTGTGATTTATGTGGTATCTTTTGGGTTTTTTGTGTTTATTTTTTGGTTTTCCCCTTTACATTTTTGGCTAGTACAAAAGCCTAATTAATTTATTTGGGAATTTCCCAAGTAGTCAAAAATCACCATAATTCATGCCGATTTTAGGGTTAGCACATGCGATTTACTTCACGAATTTTTTTCAAGAAATCCATCCTGAATTACTCCAACAGCTTTCTTCTCTTCTGGTTTATTTAAAGATCTGATAACCAAAAAAAAAAAAAAAACCAATATATATACAAGTTTCAGAGCTATAGGTTACATACATACGATCAGCATTTATTTAAGGTTGAGTGAATGTTTTTATTTTCCGGGATTACTGAACTGAAGGTAACTTATATTGGTCTGATAAATATATCTGAAAAGATTATCTTGTTGGGGGTTTTGTATTTTTGTTTGTTTTTGAGTAACAGATGATCTTGATCAAAATTCGATGGCCCCAAAAACGGTTAGAAGTCCTATTCCCTCATTTGAAAGGAATTTTATTCGGTTGTGGGTCAATTATGGGGAAGTGGACCTGTGTTGAGAGGCTATAGCTATGATGTTAAATGAAGAACTATTTACCTATTTACCTATGTGGGATAAATTGACCCCGTTAGGCGGGTTTACTGTTATGCTGGGGTTACAAGATTTCGTAAATACGGCTGGTTTTGATTTTTTGGTATTTATTCAAAAATATTCAGGTTTGGCTATGAAGATATAAATATGGATGTGCTAAATATTTCACATATTGGAAAACAGCATCTTATCCAATAATATGCGTACCCAAAATATTGGCACAAACTTTTTAATTCAGCATTCAGGCAGATATTTCTGTAATTTCTTATACTTAGTTACGTCATAAATACATGGTCGTTAATTCTTAAGCACATACATGATAGAAGTAAACACACACGCGGCTAAATAACAATTTCCTGTTTTTGATGCTCCTACTCCTTGGGAAGGATGTTAGGAACAGGGCCCAGAGGAGTGATTCCATAGGGATTATACTTCAAATGACTCTTAGTGTAATGGAACTTGATGTGGTCAAAATGAGTGGTATCTTTAAACGCAGGGATATCCCAGTAGAGATGTTGAAGCCACTTGTGAATAGCAGGGAAGTTGTAGCGAATCATGCCAATATTACATTTGAAATGCTGAACATAAACAGGATCAAATCGAATGATAGTAGGGTACAATCGTAAATCAGCTTCAGTCAAATCATTGCCAAACAAGTAAGGGCCAGGTGAGGCTTTAAGTATAGACTCAACCCGCTCAAGACTTTTAAACAGGACGGTTACATGCTCCTCATAGGCGTCTTGGGTAGTTGCAAAACCAGATTTGTATACACCGTTGTTGATATCATTGTAAATCCACTCATTAATTTCGTCAATCTTGGTCGCGTATTCAGGAGTATAAAGATTGATACCTTTGTATTTGTCCTCAATAAGGTCATCGAATTCAGTATAAAACATACGAATGATTTCAGAAGACTCATTGTTTACAATGGTTTCGTTCTTCTTGTCCCACAAAACGGGGACAGTAAATCTTCCGTTATAATCGGATTGAGCCTTGAAGTATATTTCACGGATATATTCGGATCCATACAAAGTGTCAGGAGTAGCACCGGGTACTTTATCAGGAGTAGTAAAGCGCCAGCCATTGGCGCCCATATACCAATCAACAACAGATACTGAAATGATATCAGTGAGGCCCTTGAGCTGACGGGTAATTAATGTACGATGGGCCCAGGGACAGGCGAATGAGACATAAAGGTGGTAGCGACCCTTTTCTGCGGGGAACATGGAGTTAGGGTCCTTAGAGATAGAGTCACGAAAGGTGGAGGGCTTTCTTTTGAAGTGCCCATCTTTATCCGCAAAAGAGAGGGTATCTTTTGAGATTTCGGCAGGAGCAGAGGCAGACATTATTGAAGTAATTGAGTTATGATACTGAAATTTGGATTGATGAAGAAAAGAATGATGGAGCAAGAGCAACGATGAGAGGGAAAAGAGCAAGTATTAAATAGTACTTGAATTTGGGAAGGAACGTTAGTGTTGGAGTTATGAGTAATGCGGATATTGGCGTTGTTGTTGCTGCTTGCTAATGATTGCTGATGATTTGTAATTTATGAGTAGTGAATTAATTTGTCAGTAGCCGTAATTATTATATAAATTTACATGAAAATTGATATATCATTCATTACCAAGAGCAACAAAGACACTCAAAAGTTTTTCCATTCTATTCCTCAATGATGATTTCACGTTCTTTTCAATTCCATGTCAGGCACATTGCTGAAGGTTAAAAGCTGATTTGCAATCATTAGTAAATTATTTCAAAGTTTTCTTGGTCAACACTCAGAGTATGGGATGCAGTTTCAGCCAGTGTAAGAGCCACCCACCCATGTGATAGAAGGATGGGATATTGATCAGGATTCTACTTAACCCTAAGAAGCTTGAATATTTGCATTGAGATTCCTAGGAATTGAATAGGATATCCAAATCTCAAACGTGCCCCGAACAACAGCTTCCTGCAATTTAGGAAGCTTATCGACTTTTTCGGTTCTGCTGTATGTGAAAAATCTCGTTTGAAGGCAAAAACGTGAGGAAACTTTCAAGATAAGTTCATCGGCTTCAGATACGCATTCTAACTGATCAGATGACCCCTGTGTCTAGAAATATGACAAGATTGGAGTTGAGATATCTTACGTGACCAAACCCGCTGGATTCCGTTATTTCTCTTCTTCCTGTCAAACAAGCCGTGCATATATTAAAAGTGGCCGAAACAGAGTTGACAGTGAAGGAGTATGTGGACAAGAGAGAACACCTTAGAGTCAGGAGAATAGAGGTCGCCTGCTATATACTGGAGTACCAGGAAATAAATGGTTGGAGCTCTAAACAGTAGGCCTCATTTTCTGAGCACTTATTTTACGCCGATTGGTTGGACCGACAGGTGCTGGATACAAACTAAGTGAAATTTCTCTCGTTCATGCGACGCTTCACTACGATTGGAGGAAGCACCGACATGACGATTCATCATACCTCTATCTACTCTCCAATTCCCAATTTCGGACCGAAGAAATTCCACTACCATCTTGAGGCTTTGTGACGTTTGCACCCCATGCAGTAGGGTACCCATATCTCTTTATGTCCCTTTCGATATAGCAAAAGGCATTATACGAGACCACTCTTGCATTTTCATGGAGCGGGTTTCCCCATTTACCTGGGTGACTTTGATGTAAATACAATTGTACAAGATATTTTGACCTTTTGAAAGCCAATGCACGGTGGACACAGAGCTCTGCTGCCCTCTTACAGAGAGTCTTCGACGGTCTAGGAAGGCAACAGTAAGACGAATCCTCCCAGTCACAGCATCATCGCGCGAAGTTAAACCCGCTCGCTAGTCATAAAATTCCGATTACGCTTGAAGGATGGAACAATGGCGCAGCAAGCAAGGGTCCGTCAAGCTTTTGGAAAGTCTCACTAACGTGCCGCTTCGCACCTTCCAAAGTTTCACGCACTCTCCAACTTGGTGCCAGAAAGGGTCAAGTAATTAAAAAAACAGAGAGTTTTCCTATCAATGCACAACATTTGTTATCAGAATGGAAATCACTTGGCTTCAGATCTAAGTGCTCTTTACCAACTCTACCTGAATTATATCCGATTTAGACACACTCGGCCAGATAAAGTTACCTGAACATCCAGAATTAGTACTGGGGTTTCCCATAGAAATAAAGTCATTTCTAAATCTCCCTATATGCCACACGTCCATGTTTTTCACCCAGAAAGAGAGGAGACAGGAGGTGAACTTCAATATTTGCAGGTTCACTGCAATAATATTCGATCGAACGGTGTGATTCACCAGGATTTTAGTATATTAAACCATCAAAAGATGAAGACTTGATTTTGAGAACGGACTGAGTTCGATAATCTAAATGAAACACTACAAAAGCTCAAAACTTCCAATGGGGTTAGAAGATGATGATTACAGGATAAGTTGGTAGCAAAGAAAACAATTCTATACACGAACAGAAAAAAATGGAATCCAATGTCAGAGGGATGATGGATGGTTAAATGGATAATTCATGGCATTGGTAAGATTAGAGCAATGCCTTCTCCTTTCCTGGGTAGTTGGTTGCCTATGAGATACAGGTTTTTTGAACAACTTGATCTGTGATGAGATACTTGATTCTCCAAAAATAAAAAAAGATACCATTTGTTTTGAAAAGGAAGAAAGAAAATTTAAGATTTACATCTCTTTTAATTATTTCAATAATGGAAGACTCAAATGAAGTCTAGTCAGCGGTAATATCGATGAGGAGGTAAAACTAAAACCAAAACTAAAACTACCTGAACACCCGCCAGTATACCACATCACTCTACATGGTGCCGTCAAATGTACAAATGTTACGAAGTGGAAGGAATGCTGCTGCGAAGTTGTGTGAAGTGTTTGTGAGTACTAATGTACAACTGAGTACTACTGAGTACGGGACTGGTTGCACTTTTTGGTCGATCTTCATTAGCGAAGGCACAAAGGCGAAGATTGCTGAGACGACGACTACCAGGAGGCAAGGGGTAAGTTTCAATTGTAAGGAAAAATGCAATACGATGATGTAATTAGCGTATGTAATCATTAACAAGCACTGACTAATAAAAGTAAATATTGTCCAATAAGATGATGAGAAGTGAAGAAGAAATCACACTGATAATACTGAAATTACTTAAATAACTGGAATTAGCTTTCCTTTTCCGATGCTTGAGTGAAAAAAAATGAAAAAAAAAATATTAATATTAACTTGAATTAAAATTAAATGACATGAAAGAAATCAAACAAACATAGCTGCTTATTGCAGAAACGTTGACCATTCATTATCCCTTTTTTGACCGACCGCAGTAAATTTGTGACAATGAAAACCTAAGCCGCCGTTGCCAGTCTTTGACTTTTTAAACCACTTTTTCAATGAATTTTGATTGCTTTTGGTGTTTATAGTGCTTTAATTTTTGTTTATATTGATTTGTTGACCCAGTAACTAACCGAGAAGAATGAGAGATTCTAGAAAACATACTAATTCGGCATAATTGACTATTCTCATTGGCTGAAATGTCGTATAAAAACAAGCAAAAAACGAGATGTGAAAGTGGCCCAGACAGACCAAAATTATTCCAAATGAAGAACAGACAAATTAATGACACTCTGCACATGCGACTGGACTTGGACCACTGCATTACTATATTGGGGCGTTTAAGATGATCATCAGTTACCGTGGAGACTTAATTGCCTATTTTGGTCTGCTTATGGCCTGTTTGGATTCAGATTTTAGATCATTTAGGAATAGCTTCAGGGGTGTCTTGAATGCTTATTTGGTTAACATTACTTTTTCCGAACCAATGTTAACTAAAGGTTAAACTAATAATAGAAACCTAATTTATCAAGAACAAACAAAACAATCAAACTATGGGAACTTATATTAAGGATCAAACGAAGGGTCAACAAAAGGGTCAATTCATTTTAACCACTGATATAGCCTGATAATACCAACAAAGATTAATTCAAAGTTTAGACAAAGATACATTCAAGGTTCAACCAAAGTTCAACCAGAGTTCAGGACAAAGTCCAAACGAAGTTCATACAATGTACACGCGAAGTAGAGACAAAGCCTTCACATAGTTAAAACCAAAGTTCAAACCAAAGTTCAAACCAAATTCAACAAAGGTCAGCCAGAAGATCAAACAAAGTCATAAAACACGAGAAATATGCGCAGCAAACATGCCTCGCGTAGTTATGGAATCAAGAAAATATGAATGTCAAGATTTTTTCCAATTAAAGCTAAATAAATTTAAACTCTCACCACTTGTGTTAACTCAGGTCAGAACCTAATCCAATCCTATTCAATCTAATCCATATCCATCCAATATCTCTTTTTCCAGTTCGGTGAAAATTTAAATTCAATGGCAAATGATCAAAATCAAATTAATTATACAGATTACCAGAAGAAAAAAACAGAATCACAAAAAGAAAATATGAAAAAAAAACAAGAAGACCATTTACTCCACTCAATGCCATCTTAATAGCTCTAATTGTGTACTAGCCATGTCAAATTTCTATAGCCATTTTCATATCTGTAAGCAAACTATACCACTTCTCTCCCCTCCATCCCTTTCCCCCTATTTTTCAATGGCAGTTGTTTTTGTACTCTTTTCCACCTCCTTCTAAATTGTATTCAAAAAAAGTATATAATGCTTTGCCTTTCCTCTTTTTCAGTCTCCTTTCCCTTTTCTTCTTCTTCACTGATTTAGTCCTTGTCATTCCTTTAATTTAATTTTTACGTTCTTACCAACTACCTACATTCGTTAATACTTATAACAAACCTCACTTTTTAATTCACAATGAAGTTCACCGCCATTTCTATCGCTGCTTTCGCCGCCGCTGCCTCTGCCCAGGCCAACTCTACCGAAATCGTTCACCCTACTTCCGTTAATGTTGTCACCTCCACCTTGATCAAGACTATCACCTCTTGCGTTGATAACAAGTGCCACCAGCACACTAGCTCAGAAGCCGCTGAGCCCATGTCTACCGTCTACGCTTACGACACCTCCGTCCACATTGCTTCTTCCATCGAGATTATCACCATCACCTCTTGCTCCGACCACAAGTGCTTTGCTCACGTTACCACTACACCTGCTGTTGCCAGCAGCACCGATACTGTCATTGTTGACACTGTTACTGTCCCATGCTCCCTTGAAACTACTTCCACCTCTACTTCCCCCGCTGTCGAGGCTTCTACCTCTACTACCCCTGCTGTTGAGGCATCCACTGTGACTGTCTCCTGCAATGGTGAGGCTTGCAAGAAGACTTCTTCTGCTCCCGTTGTCGTTCCTGTCGAGTCCACTTCTTCTGCTCCTGCTGTCGTTCCTGTTGAGACCACTTCCTCCACTCCTGTCGAGGTCGCTACTGTTACTGTCTCCTGCAACGGCGAGGCTTGCAAGAAAACTTCCTCCGCTCCTGTTGTCGTTGAGGAAACCACCACCCCTGCTCCTACTACTGTTGAGTCTACCCCTGTTTCAGTCGCCACTGTTACTGTCTCCTGCAACGGCGAGGCTTGCAAGAAGTCTTCTGCTGTTGTTCCCCTCTTCTCCACTACCTACTACAACACTTCCAATGCCACTATCCCAACTGCTCCTGTCAAGCCTGTTCACACCAACGGTACCAACACTGAAGTTGCTACTGGTGCTGGTAACAACCTTGCTGCCTCTGTCTTTGGTGCCGTTTTCCTCGGTGCTGTTGCCCTTCTCATCTAAGTTTTAGACTTTAATACTTGCACGGTCTTATCGTTTAATTTTTTTTATTTGTTGTATTAGTTAGTAGAGTTAACAAGAGTTTTTTTTATTAAAAATATCATAATAATTAACTAATAAACCTGTAAATGTAATTTCAAGCCGAATTAACAAACAATTTAAACATTGCGATCTCTGAACGGACGAAGTATATATCAGCTGAAAATACGCAAAGGATCTGTTCTCCTGAAGACACAAACTAAAGATATTTAGGAGAAGAGGTGGAGTGAAAACTTAAGTAATCTCAGCCGTATCTGACCCAACCCTACAACAGTCACAAATAGCAAAACTAAATGATGACTAAGCATTGTTTTACCGTTTACTAAAAATTACTGCCATGCTGATTTATACACTTTCCCAATATGGCGTTTTATTTTTGCACACAGCTTGCCATACTATGCAACTACGTCCTCCCAAAAAAATCAATTTTTTTTCTGACTCCCCCGATTGAAACTGTTCGACAAGTCCATACCGACCACCACCACACAACGTTTATCGATTTTCGCCATGCCTGTGTCCGCTATTTCAAAGAAGAGAAAGATCGTCGCTGACGGTGTCTTTTACGCCGAACTCAATGAGTTTTTCACCCGTGAGCTCTCTGAGGAGGGATACTCTGGTGTCGAAGTCCGCCTCACCCCTACCAAGACCGAAATCGTTGTTCGTGCTACCAACACTCAGCAAGTTCTTGGTGAGAACGGTCGCCGTATCCGTGAATTGACCAGCTTGGTCCGTAAGCGTTTTGCTCTCAAGGAAGACTCTGTTCTTATCTACGCTGAGCGTGTTCAACAGCGTGGTCTCTCTGCCGTTGCTCAGTGCGAGTCTCTTAAATTCAAGCTCCTCAACAACCTTGCTATCCGTCGTGCTGCTTACGGTGTTGTCCGTTACGTTATGGAATCCGGTGCTAAGGGTGTCGAAGTTGTTGTTTCTGGTAAGCTAAGAGCTGCCCGTGCCAAGTCCATGAAGTTCTCTCAAGGTTTCATGATTCACTCTGGTCAACCCGTCCGTGATTTCATTGACACCGCCACCCGTCACGTCCAGCTTAAGCAGGGTATGCTTGGTGTTAAGGTAAAGATCATGCGTGATCCTGCTGCTGAAGCCAAGGCTGGTACTCCTAAGTCTAGCTTGCCTGATTTGGTTATCATCCACCCTCCTAAGGAAGATGCCCCTCAAGGCGAGCCTTCCGTTATCAAGTACATTAAGGATGATGTTGTGGAAGAGGAGCAGCCTGCTGCTGAGGCTCCTGTTGTTGCTGCTCAGTAAAGAAAAAGTTCTGTTGATTTATTTGTTATAAGGGAAAATACAAGCATGATGACATAAATATAAAATGATGGTATGATTTGCGTAGTAGTAGTAGTAGTAGTAGTAGTAGTAGTAGACGGTTTCTGTCTCAATTTCCAACGGAGTGCGGCGAGCTTATCCCTTTTGCATATTGGCCTACATGGGCAACTGGCACTTTAATTATAAATTAGTTTAGTTGGATTGACTTGAGGTGAAGGATCATAGTAGACCTTCATCAACCCCAATCCGAATCAAGATTAGGTGTTGTTAATAACATGAATTCGCTTTCTCCACTATCCGTGCCATTCATTACACTGGCATATGTTATATATTACGGCATATGCAGGTTAGAGAAAGCAGTCGAATTAGAGTAAAAAATCTTGAGCTATTCTTGAACCTTTCTGACTTTTGTCACTGCTGCGCTTATTTTCAAGCATTTGTATATCCTCTGGAATCTGGAATCTGGATTTTGTAAAGCTTTGACTCCACCGTTGAATTTGACCACTTCTGGAATGCATTTTGAACCATCCTAAAAACAAGTACATCCCAAAAATACTACTGGAACATAGAATTTATTCACCCATTTTGTTAACTAAATATTTTAATTTAAGATATTGATGTTAATAAAAGTTTACGAAGACTTAATTGTTCATCATCTATAGCATAATCCTAGATTTATTTTCATATTTCAGAAATATCAATTCTGCGGGAATACCTCAGTCTTATGTAAATTCAAGCACTAAAAAACCCATTGAAACAACAAAACTTGAAAATTGTGGGAAATTCTTCCACTGCCCATCTTTGACATCCTTCGGTAGTAGATACAAAATTCACTTATCTAATTATTACCACCACCAACGATTAGGATATATATATCTTTCCTTTTTACATAAAAAATGGTTGTAAGTACCAGTCAGACTTTGATTTTCTGCTTTTTTTTACATTTTGTCTAACTAACTCATTTCTTTTTGTATTAGACTTTACCAAGGAAAGCCAAAATGGTATATACATCTCTTCCTAATTAGTTTTTAAGTCTCTCTCTTTGATCCCGATAAACAATATTGATCTGGATATTGAGAGTTCATACATCTCATGTCTAACATGGTTTACTAACGGTTGATATTTGTATATAGGGCGACTTGATCCATTATAGGCTACGCGTCGTGACACTCGATGGTCGACAACTGACTGGACAGCTCTTAGCTTTCGACAAGGTAAGCATACACTGTATACAATCCTACTACTCAAAAACAAGAGGAAGAATACAAAGAAATTTAATGTTTAATTAATTTATTAGAATATGGCTAATTGTTTTTTGTGATTACTTGTTATTTAGTTCATGAATCTGGTTTTGGCTGACACAGAAGAATTCAGAGCTACTAAGAAATCACTTGCTGCATCTGCAGCAGCTACAACCTCATCTAATACCTCAGATACAAGCTCTACTACTACGATAAAAGAAGTTAAGCGAGCAATTGGACTCATTATTCTAAGAGGTGAAACTATTGTTTCTGTTAGCGTTGAAGCGCCACCTCCTTCAGACCATAATCGACCTTTAGGTACTACGAATACCACTTCGTCCACTGCCGCGAGCGGCAATTCAAGTTCACAACAGGGAACTGCACGACCTATTACAAGGGCACCTTTGTCTGGCCCTGTCCGTACTGCAGCGCCACCTGCGTTCTTTGGAGGTGGTTCTTCAGGTGGTGCTCCTCCTCCTGGATTCCATCCTCCACCTGGATTTGGCGGGCCAAGATGATGATAATAATGATGATAAGATTCACAATTGAAAAAAAAAAAAATAATAATAAATTTTTGAAAAGAAGAAACCGATTTCAATTATTACATGTATAAAGAAAGAATTAAAGAAGTGCATACACACGAAATGAAACAAAACATATCATCTAAAAAAAAAGAAAGAGAACGAAAAACAAAGAAGAATATATCATAAATGAATTAATTATGTTGAACTAGCTGTGTTTGAATTGTTCATGTTGAGCCAGCTCGTAAAATTAGGTGTCTCTATAAATGACTTGTAAATGGCTTGTTTGTGATGATCAGCCGTCTCTTGCTGCTGTTTTTTCAAATTATGGTGGTGATAAAGATGATTCTCAGTATCGACACTGTTAGCCATGGACATATCTTCAGACTTAGGGCGTGGGCTTGACGACAAGGGTGGCTCCAGTTCTTGCGGGGTGGCTAAAGAAAAACGACCAGAAAATCGTTTAAAAGATGCTCGATGCCTCGGTTGAGAAGGAGGAGGAGGAGGTTGGAGTGGTAATGCGGGCGGGGACTTGCACTCGAAGATATCATTATAGCCTTCTTCGTCGTTTTCTTCAAAACTACTTTTCCCTTGGGCTGAATCGCCCAGAGTAACAGATGATGGAGGGAACTTGATTCCAAGACTTGAAAGAGAAAGCATTGAAGACCGACCTCCACCAGGGGAGCCATGATCTGGGCTGCTGGTGCTGATAAGAGAGACTGTAGATCCACCTTTACTACCACCTAGGGATTTGCGAGATAAATTGCGAAGTATACTAACTGATTGCCCTCCAGCAGGAGCACCCAAACCAGCGCTTTCCATCACAACAGGTGCTGTAGCTGTAGCCATAGTTGTACTAGTAGTGGTTGTTGTGGGTGGGCTTTGGACTTGATTTTGAGAAGTTATTGGACAAAGTAAAGGCGCAGACGCAATGGCTACTGCTGGTGATAATGCTACTGAGGGCGGGGAATTAGGTAGTTTTATAACTGGTGTTACAACACTAGTACTGCTGTGAGTATCTTGTAACGAATCCATAGAGACACTATTTCCCCCATTAGACGTAGCCGATCCTATACTAGGAACCATTGACCGACGACGAAGAGAGTTACCAGTTCGAGATATTCTAAAACTATCTCTGCGCCGAGGGGAAGTTGTGGGAGAAACCAAGTCATGAATGAACTCGGTTTGAGCAAAAGCCAGTTTCGGCTTGCTGTCTTCCTCATCTTTTCCCATGGGATCCAGATAACAGGCCAGAGGCCCCAAAAACCTTGCTGTCAAAGTCGCAAAATGAAATCGAATAACAAAATCAATACTTCGCTCAACATTTTTATTAGGAGAGCCAGACCATGATTGAGCCAGACTTATTAATCTTGTGAGCGTTGCTAAGAACTTTTGATCAGGATACAGTAACCTATTTTTAAGAATTGCACGGCGAGCACTGCGCACTGACTTAGCAATTTTGGCTTCTTCTTCACGGTTAGCCTCTTCTGATTCAAATTCACTTACATGACTTTGTGTCCTTTTATGCGTCTTGGCCATATTGGTTCCATACGCATTGAACGAGGTGGGAAGTTTGGCAAAAGTTGACAAAATTGGCCGTGAAATGCCAGATTTTTCAACATGCCGGTGTTGCAAACGGTCTCCACTGAAACCAAGAGCTGGAATATATTTTGAAAGAAACCTGGTTGTCCATGAACTAGACTGTTGTTGTCTAGCAGGAACAGCAGATCCTCCATTGACCGGGGGAGCATTAGCCATGACAACATCAGGCTTCTCATTACTCGAATTGAAGGCCATATTTGAGGCCATGTTTGTAGCCATACCTGCAGCAATACTTTGAGTCTGTCGCAAGGTAGATTGCCGGTGTAAAATTCCCACCCCATTATGGTAAGTACGGTAATATTGAACCGGAGCAGAAAGAGATCCAGACTGCTTCGAATTACCACTATTTGAAGACAGGACAAACAATAGAGTGTCTTCATTTTGAATACCTCGCACCAAAAAAGGATTCGTCACTCCAATAATACCTGAGTCCATGTCACTTGGACATGAATGAATGGTCACATATTCGCGAATACGACCAGCGTATGGAATGGGTCTAATTAAGTCAACCAACAATGAAATGAATGTTGAGCACAAATGTGGCGAGTTAGCATACACGACAATTGGCTTTCCCAGCAGCATATACTCATAAAGAATATATAAATCAGCTATGTCAGACACATAGTTAATGAGGTAGTCCCAATTAGATGAAGGTTCGGTGGCTGTAATTACAGGAGCATCATGCCAGGTATACAGTCTAGGATCACATGAAAAACTGTTAAGGTCTGAAGTAGAAACTGAAAATTTGGAGGCTCCACGAGAAGTGCTTCCCAGAGAATGAAAATTAACGCTGCTTGTGTCAAGATCCACCGTCCCCAGTAGCGGCATTGATTCGTAGAGTGGAATTGAAAGATTAATTATGGTACCCAAAAATCCCAACTCTAGGTTAGAGTTAGGATCTGGATTCGGCCATTGAGAAATATTTGATATTGCGGTATGAATAACGGGTAGCTTTTCATCCAGCATTTGAATGGAAGGGCTATGCTTGTGCTTTCTCTTACGAAAAAAGGATGAATCATCTTCAAATCCATCCTTATCATGAATTTTGCGCCTCACCTGAGTATAAATCTGGTCATTCTCATCCTGCACACTCAGGTTAAACTCTCGATTGTGATCCACAATATCTGCCATGAGTTGCAAGCAAGCATTAAATAATTGGGGATAGTCCAAGCGTGATATGATGACCAGCGACTCTTGAGTGTACCCTCTGGAAGAAGATGGTGTCTTTTGTTGCGAAAAGAGGGAATAGCCGTGCAACTCAGTTTCCCGAAAAGTAGTGGAGTTAAATCTAAACGAGTGGAACTGGCACCTGGTCTCCTTGCTAGAAGAACGTTCAGGGAGAGATGAAAAGCAAATTGCCCTAAAATCTTCCTCAGTGAACTGAACAGCAGGCTGGATTATCTTCAAGTCAGGCCCAATTTCCACGTCAAATTGAACAACCATCATGCATACGATCCACCGGTCCAGAGCTTCGACTAAGGTAGAACTGAGACTTTGATTGTGACTTGAGCTCTCCATCATAAGCTCATGAATTTTGTAGGAAGACAAAAACGAAGATGGAATCCGTTGCTTCTTGTTTGGAGGTTGTTGTTGCTGTCTCTGTGGGTGTGTCATTTTTAATTGCAATGAAGCAGGAAACCGTGAGGATTTTGGAGTAGGAGTGGTAAGTTTGACTGAGCGAGGGGAGGAGTTGGGCAGGTCCGATCGAAGCGACTGGCTGTCGTTCAACGCATTGGATATTCCAGGGGTTTGGGGCGCCAGGGGCAGATTTGAGTCTTCAAACCAGCCAATACTCCCGTTGCTGATTTCAGAAAGCGGCAATGAAGAAAATGTCATAATAATACTGGGTGTGTTTTAAAAAGTATCAAAGGAAGTTAAGTCGTTTAAATTATCATTTTTACTTACGTTGTTACTCCTTAAATTAAAAAAAGTATAAATGCGTGTAGGTACACTACGTGCCTGACTTAAAAATAGGGCCATGAAATTTTATATCGTCACGAAACTTGTCACAAAACCTGTCACAAAACTTGGCACGTTCTATGTCATAGAATTTGCCATGGAATGTGTTATAAAAATTGTCATAAAAATTGTCATAAAATGGGTCATTATAGTTAAATATTTCATACATGGGGTTACTTCAAGAACAACGAAAAACCATCTGTAAAGACATAGCATTGATGGAAAGGGATTGGCACTGAAAAAGATATGCTAATTTGCATTTTGTTCTATTATATCAATTACATGAACAAAGTAGCCATTCACGTCTGGATACGAAGTCCAGCTAGTGATAAATAATAAAAAACGAGAAATTCAAAAGAGGTCACTATAAGGCCCAGATCGTAAGCCAGATCATGAAAGATTTGGAAATAGGCATAGACAATATAAAAAAGCAGATAGGAATCTTCTAATTGCTAACCGAAATATATTAGAATCCTCTAAATAAATTTAAGAGAACAAAGAAACGTTTAGACCTTAGCAATTATCATTATTTAGAATCTTTAAAATCCTCTCCCTAAGTCTGGAAAAGTCTCCTGAGTCCTTTTGAGTCGATCTGAATCCCATTGAGTTTAATAGCGTTCGTCAGAAAAGAATAAATAAAAGCAGCTTGACCAAATCCATCTCAATTCATTATATTATTATTTATAATAATACCAATTATATAGATATGTATATATATTTTAGTTTCGGTTGAATGAATTCAATTCAATTCAATTCGATTCAATTCAGTTCAAATCAGTACAATTCAATCCAGTTCAGTTCAGTGAGTAACATGGAACATGGGGTGGGCATTTGCTCAAGATGGAGTCATGACACCTGTCCTTTATACCCTTGCCCCGTATTTTGACGCCTATTTCATATTTTTATGTGTGGGTGCAATTTGTTTTTCCATACGTTTCCACTTGGAGTTGGGTTACACAGCTTGTGTCGTTGTTATTGTTATTGTTGTTATTATTACTTAGCCTTCCTACTCCTGATGCCACTGAAAAACCACGTTGCACACGAAAATCTACTCCTCCTCCTCTTTCTCCCATAATCACTTAAGGACCGTTTTTTCCCTCTTCTTTTCTTTCTTCTTTATAATAATATAAATAATTATAATTATTTTTATTTCTCATTTTATTTTATATTTTATTTTCATCTGGTGTTTTACTTACTTTCTTCTCACCTTTCATAAAAATTCCCTTCTTCATCATCATCATCTTCTTCATCTCATCACCACCATCATCATCACATTACAAATAATCAACAACACTCTTAAGGTTAACGACTACAACAATCAAGTGTTTCATCTCTCACTTCATCCTTTCATCCTCTCTTATCTCTCACCTCAATCACTTTTGACCGTATATAAATCGCTGTCAATCCCTCATCATCTTCTTCACCCCTCATCAATTCTAACTCTTAACAATGTCTGTGAGCGAGATCCTTTCTGCCACTGAGCCTGCTGCTGAGTCCATCACTGCTCCTGCTGTCACTTCCCCTGCCAAAGACGTGGAGGCTTCTGCTACCACTTCAGTTGCTGTCACTTCCACTCCCCCCTCAGTAGAGGATGCTCGAAGAATCTACCTAGGAAATCTACCTCGTAAGGTTAAACCTGATGATATCACCTCCTTCCTGGAAGGATACACTGTGTATGTAATAACTAAGACCCACTTGAATTTTTAACGTTGATCTAACAATACCCTAGTGAAAATGTGTCCATTCCCAACACCCACAAGCGATCTCGTGGCAAAGGCCCTGCAGGACACAATGTGTTTGCGTTTGTAGATCTTGTTTCTGCTGTCGAAGCCCAAAAGGCTTTGGAAACCCTCAATGAAAATCTTTTACAAGACCGCAAGATTTCAGTTAAACTCGCCAAGCCCATTATTCCCAGACCACAAAAAGTATATAATTCATTTCTCATGATTCTCCTTATTCTAACCCACATTTCTTTTACTTTATAGCCCAAAGCTGAGGATGTCTCGGAATCTGATTCCAAAGGACAAGAAAATGGTGAAGGCGCCGAAAAGAAGAAATCCAAAAAGAAGTCTAAGGCCAAGAAGGATACTTCTAAGGATGGTGACGCCGAAAGCTCTGCTGAATCTTCTGAGGAAAAGTCTGAAAAGAAATCCAAGTCCAAGAGCCCCCGTTTTAAGCGAGAGCGCGCTCCTGAAGACATGTCTCCTTCGGATTCTATTTTCATTCGAAATCTTCCCGCTCAAACTACCAAGGAACAGGTGAGTTGATCTCTTGAACATTAATTACTAGTATGTTAACTTTTATATTAGCTTGCTGAGTTTTTGAAGGATTTGGAGCCCATTTGGACCCATGTTTCATATAAATTTGTGAGATCCGCCAAAACCAATCGCTCCTTCCGTCAATTCTTTGGCTTTGCTAAGCTGAAGGATACCGCCACTCAACAAAAGGCAATTGCTGAGTACTCTGGTAAGGAATTGGAAAAGAGAGTCATCAAGGTTGCAGCTGTGACAGCTGAAAAGCCTAAGGATGAGAATTCCGACGAGGCTAAGGAAGACAAGAAAACTACAAAGGAAGACTCCAAGGAAGCTGTCAAGGAAGCACCCAAGGAAGTTAAGGCTGTGCCTGAAGATGTTTCCAAGGAGCCTTCTGAAGAAGTTCCTAAGGAAGCCGCCAAGGAAACCCCTAAAGAAGTCGCTAAGGAAACCCCCCAGGAAGTTGAGCTTGCTGAGGAACCCAAGGCTTAAGATAGCTATGGCATATCCTGATATGTAATTTGCATTAATGGCGGTAAAGTAATGATTTATATTGATGTTTGCTCTCATGACGAAAAAAAAAAAAAAAAGGTTAAAACTATCAGGTTGTACATGCTTGTAACTAGAGAGCTCAGCTCTCTTCGTGAAGCAGTTGGGTAAAGAAGAATAGCACAGGGGCATTACCATTATGTTTCAATTAAAATTTACTCGTTTGTTATAGTTAGATTTCATGGAATAATAAAATGTTAGTTATATCTGAAATCACTCAGAATTCACAACAATTGTATTTTCTTGTTCAAAGTCAAATCTAAAGTGTTATGGAATTCAAAAGCATTCAAATCTGCCATAATTTATTTACTCAGATTCTTGATATAGCTGTAGTAAAATACAATAGTTTCCAGATGAATATCGAGCTGAAGGTGTTCATTCACTGTATGAATGTTGCCAATTCGTTTATCCAAAACTCTCAAAGGAGTGAATCTGAAAATATTAGGAGAAAGTGACCAGTAGTGTTTTGTATCAGTGTTGGCAGTCATTAAGCTGGGCGCAACAATAACATTTTGATGGTCGTCACTGTCAGTTGAACTAATTTGCTGAGTTATGGGATTGACAATAGGACCAGCATAGATTTCAAAAACATGGCGGATTGTACCTGCCAGTGTCTGCCAGGCGTCACCAGTAAAAGGCGAGACAGGAGCTGGTTCAATATGCGACCCATAATCCGAAACTATGAATTGGCCTTTTTTTGTTGGAGGCAGAATCTGATCAAGGCTAAAGATGGCTCCTTCCTTTTCACCTGGGTGCTCAAATGTAGTCCTATTGACTTGCAAACCGAGATCAAACAATTCAGCAATCTCTTTGACGTTTCCAATGATTTTCTCGCGAGTCTCCCCCACGCTAGAATCAGTTGAAATACGGAAGTTAGTGAGTAACGTCACTTCTTCAGGAAGTGCATTCACCTTTAATCCTCCACGAATGACATCAAGTGCTTGTGAAGTTTGAATGTTGTAACGAGTCAGTCTGCTCTTGGAAACAAATTTTGTCACCAGCTTGTTGGCAATGGGGTCATCGCCTGAATGGAAAATTGCTTGTTTCACTTGTTCATTGAGCTCAGGTGAATGTACTGCAAGACACTGTAAGAATTTAAAAAATGGGTTGCTGGTAGTAAGTTTAGGCGGGAATGGCGTATCTTCAATTAATCTTGCCAAAGCTCCCATAATTCCAATAGAAGTATGGTCTGGAGGCATAGATGAATGTCCACCAGGAGTATGTAATAGAACTGAGCTATCATAGTAGCCCTTTTCACCAACACCAGGACTTGCCAATTTAACTCCTTTGTACTCCATAACTCCTTGACCACCCTCGTCCACAATGGCTTCAAAAGAGTTTTTTCCATAAAGTTTTTCAAGATAGAGGCCAATTTGACGAGCTCCTTGGTAGCCACTGATCTCTTCATCAAATCCAAATGCTGCAATTATGGTGCGCTTAGGAATAAATTCGGGCTCCCTGGTTAACAAAATCTCAATGGATTGCATAATTCCAATCAGCGGGTTCTTATCATCAGAAACACCACGACCCCAAATAATATCGCCGTCGAAATAAGCATTATAAGGATCATGATCCCAAAGTCCGCGAGTGTCAGGTAAAACTGGTACAACATCCTGGTGAGCGGCCAACAGTACAGGCTTTAGGGTTTCATCGGAGCCCTTCCAAGTATAAACCAATCCATGAGAGTTGACGTGATCTAAAGTAAGATGCTGATGAACAGCTGGAAATGTATCCTTAAGGTATTCCTCAAACTTAGAAAACACTTTCCATCTAGGATCTTGGCCAACGGCTCCCAGATCATCTAAAGATTCGGTAGGGATATTAACAGCACCAATAAGTGATTTCAATGCGTGCTCGCGAAATTCGTTAGTACGAAAGAACGCATAGTTATCATCTGTAGCTGAAATGGAGTCAACTATAGGGCATAGTTCCAAGGCTTCCTCAGGGCTAATAGGTTTCACTGATTTCACATATTGGGCGATCGCTAAATCCAATCCAATATTGGAACTGGTGAGTTCATTTTTACTACCAATTGCCAGCCATGGTCTAAGCGAACTTAATTCTGGTAAGTCAAAAAGATAGAGGTGGAGCGCAGTTAAAACTGATAGGATCAACAGAACAGGTTTCCATGTAATAAATGGCTTACTACTGTTTCCGGGTTCTACTTTTGATTTCTCAGTGCCTTTGGGTCCCATTGTATGAGATGGTAAATCAACAATTGAAAGTCAAATCTTTAATATTAATTACCGAAATATTAAGTTCTAAAAAACAAAAACAAAAATACAGAAGAAAAAGAGTTGCTGATGAAGGGCCAGCCATTGAATTTATGAGAATTGACTGGCTCTTTGTTTGTATGTAAATAGACTTGGAATACTTTCTAGGAGCATTCATAATGATGCAACAGTTCATCAGGCTAGGGTAACTTCTAACTTTGCCTTATATAGTATAGCTCACAATTTTTTTATTGAACAAAGGAATGAATTCAACCACTAAACGAATTACGTTCTTAACGCCCAGAGAATTGGTGCGTTTAGTGCCAAAACCGAAAATTAAAAATGCAGTACGACCACTCGGAAGAAGAAAGTCAAAGCAAATTCATAACAGAAGACTGCTGTTTCAATTTAAATAGAATAAATATAAAAAATTTGATTCGACCCAGGATCGAACTGGGGACGATCTGCGTGTTAAGCAGATGCCATAACCGACTAGACCATCGAACCAAGACTATATTGGTTATTTCAAAAGTGATTATTCAAAAGAAAAATATCAAAATTGCAACTTTTAAGGGATATTTGAAAAAACATTTAGTTCATTTGCTGCTCATTATCAAGGCACAGACAGTTTCAATATAACGTTTTGTAGATTGTTTGTAATTAATTGAGTTTATGTGGATTTATTCTGGCATAAATTGAGGCTTTAATCAGCGTAACGAAAAGCAGAAGACTGAAATTTCTATAATTTTACTCAATATAAACTCGTGCGGCCACTGTCTAAGGGCATACTCTTTTAAGAATTCAAGTAAAAACTAAAAGTAATTAGTGGTTGAGATAACTATGTAAGGAGAGTCAAAAGGGAGTCAATGCTGCGAATGATGTAAATATTCTAGTAGTCACTATTTCAAATTTTACATATCATTGATCAAAAGATATACATGAAAACAATAAACTCAATCTGCTATTTATAGAAGTAATAAAAATTGCTTGCAGTGTTTCCATGTTGGAGAAGAGGGAAGAACGAGAAAGCAAGGTGTAACGTACTTAAACTGGACTGCGTAAGTTCATTTCAATTTTATTTGAAATTTAGTCAGGATGCCAAAGTATATGTGCATCATGAACTGCCGTGAATTTTGTAGATATATATCAAACTGTGTAATAGGCCGATTAAGTCAGTCATTATGATCTTGTTTGTGACAACAGTAAATACAACATAACTTTTCTATATTCCATACTACGCTTCCTTTTAACCACACATTAAGAAATAGAACGATATAATTGTTTTCTTGATATTTAACTGAATTTCCTTTTTAATTATTGTAAATTTCCAAGTATATTAAAAGGTGGTCAACTGTTCATTTGAAGTTTTTCCGATATTTACCTATGTAATTCGATAGCTCATAGTTGCACCATTGATCATGAAACTTTCGAGAAGACATTATGGTCACTTTAAAAGGCATTTTTAATTTCAAGGAATGAATCATTTGGATGTATCAAAGAGAAAGATAAATTTTTTTTGACCTAGAGCTGTAATTATTTTGCAAAGCCCATTGATGTTCCGTTTTGAAACTAAAGGTCCTTTTAGCGCATAATATCTAGAGACTGGTATATCAAAAGCTCTCTGGTCAAGGCCATAACAATGATTCTTTTAAAGTAATTATGTTTACATCAACAGCTAAGTGACTTCGGTTTTATATATTTATATAATGCAATACTTAACATTGTCTTATAATTATATCACAAGGTCGACTTAAATAGCTACAAAGGCAGTGCCGCTTCAATTTATTGATGAATTCTTGATATGATTCACAAAGACAGCATGTAATGCTTTGTTTTAGAAGGCATGTTCTTCAATTTGGTCCGCCATCATTAACAACAGTAATGCTTTTCCTATGATGCCGCGGCCTTCTGTATCATTCATTTTGCGTTGGATTATGTACAGCCGTAATGACTCACTGAGACCTCCTTCTTGCGGCGCTTCCTCATTCCGTTCAACTTGGAGTTCCTCTGGAGTACAACAATCCTCTCTTCTTGGGGTATCATATTTTTATGTCACTACTTCAGCCATTCAAACAATATGATATAAAAGTGAATAATAAGATTAAGGATACTAGCAATGTTCTGAAGAAAACAGCTACACTTCTAGGAATGTTTGACTCTTGAATCGCATTACCCTATTATTTGAAAGAGTGATATCTGTATAAAGATAAAAGAGACAATAATCTTTATATCAAAAAGTCAAATACAACATTACCAGATAAATTTATAATGCCATCACCAGTTATTACTTGCCAAGTGTGTATATTTAAAATATCATGGTTCTAATGACAGCTATACTTGCAAGTGGTTACATTGTGCTTCTCACTTCCAGCGGTGACTATAAAAAAAGCCCATTATTTTGTGTCTTCCTAAAAATATCTCAGGCAATATGTGACTTACCTTTAAACGCACGTTAACAATCGTTTCTGTATTTGTTGTCTGTTCCTACTTCTGGCCTAGATTTTTTATTATGTGGGTCACTGTTTCCCTGCGTTGATGCCCACCAAGTGTCTATTTCATGGCTGCTCAGTTCACACGGAAAAATTATTGAATCTAATGGCGTGGCTTATGTTACTCTTGTATTGAATTAGATTTACAAAAAACGAATTTCTAGTAGGGATCTGAGAGAATCCAAGTATAAGGAGAAAATGAACTTTTGTAATACTAAGATATATAGCCAGCACCAATTAGAACCTTTGAAAACAGCTCAGGTACAATTCACTGGCCGGAAAAGATGACGGATCTGATCTTGTGTTACTATTCTTGTTCCTCTGAGAGTGTGTTAATTGTCACTTCGTAACTTTGAATGCAAATGTTTCTTGCAATCATACTTTGGTTAAGTCCACAAATCAATTATCTCATGCCTGTACTACCCATAATTCATCCTATTGATCAGTCAATGAAATCGTGATGACCTTACTTCAATCCTTTCTTTTTATATTCTATACTCCTATCCGACTTGGTTGGCCTATGTATATAAGCACAGAATTTCCTGGTTATTATTTTATTTTATCATACTCTGTGCTTTCATAAATTCAATTTATCTTTTATTAAAATTCATTTCCTTTCTACTCACTTACAATATCACAATGATCCAAGTTGGAATTAACGGATTTGGCAGAATCGGACGTATTGTAAGTGCTCTTTACTCATCTAATTCTTATTATTTTTAACTCTATATTTAGGTCCTCAGAAATGCTCTTAAAAACCCTGAGGTCGAAGTTGTTGCTATCAATGATCCCTTCATTGGTACCGACTATGCCGCTTACATGTTCAAATATGATTCTACCCATGGCAAATTCAATGGTGACGTTTCAGCTGAGGAAGGTGCTTTGATTATTGCTGGCAAGAAAATCGCAGTCTTTGGTGAAAAAGATCCTGCTAGCATTCCTTGGGGTTCTGTAGGAGCTGACTACGTTGTTGAGTCAACAGGTGTCTTTACCACTACCGAAAAGGCATCTGCCCACTTGAAGGGTGGAGCCAAGAAGGTTGTGATTTCAGCTCCTTCTGCTGATGCCCCAATGTTTGTTGTTGGTGTCAATGAAGAAAACTATACTTCCGATCTTAAAGTTATTTCTAATGCTTCTTGCACCACAAACTGTTTGGCTCCTTTGGCTAAGGTCATTAACGACAAGTTTGGAATTGTTGAAGGTTTGATGACAACTGTACATTCTATCACTGCCACTCAAAAGACAGTTGACGGTCCTTCTCACAAGGACTGGCGTGGTGGCCGTACTGCCTCTGGTAACATCATTCCCTCTTCTACTGGTGCTGCCAAGGCTGTTGGAAAGGTCATCCCAGAGCTCAATGGCAAGCTTACTGGACTTTCTCTTCGTGTTCCCACAGTTGATGTTTCCGTTGTCGATCTGACTGTCCGACTCGAGAAGGGAGCAACTTACGACGAAATTAAGGCTGTCGTCAAGGCTGCCTCAGAGGGTCCTCTCAAGGGAGTTCTTGGCTACACTGAGGATGCAGTTGTATCTACTGATTTTATTGGTGACTCTCACTCCTCTATCTTTGATGCTGCTGCCGGCATTCTCCTTAATGAAAACTTTGTCAAGCTCATTGCTTGGTACGACAATGAGTACGGATACTCTGCTCGTGTTGTAGACCTTCTTGTCTACATTGCTGGCAAGGACTCTCAGGCTTAATTGATAGAATTTATGACACTTAGAATAGATACAATTAATAATAAATAATAAATTATTTTACTATTTATGCCATGACCAACTGAAATTAGGCAGTACTTAGGTTAAAAGCCAGCTACTCAAATTTGAAGTTCCATATAATCGAAGGGTAATTTTTCACCTACTTGAAAAGTGTTACAAATACTGGGCGACAAAACTCTTGAAATATTTTTTTATATAAATTTAGGTAAACAAGGCTCAATAATTACAGAAAGAAGTAGTATTATTTCAATTTTCCAGTTTGAAAATTTCACTTCAAGACTCTAGTTGAATCATAACTTTGTACACCTAAGTTGTGAATTACAAAATGTAAACTCGGCATTTTCAGATTACTTTTTTCTTATTACTCCCTGAAATGAAATCAGACACAGTCGTGGATATTATGCCTGAGTTATTTACATATAGAAACATATAACTGTTAAGACAATTCTATCCTTCAACTCTTTATACCCACACCTCGGAAAAAGTAATACAGATCATTAATACTACTTGGCCAATTGATCAACGTAAAAACTATAGTGATTTAATATACTGCTCATGATTTCTTTTCTTGTGAATAGTCTGAGAAACGGTTTGGTGTATTTGCGAGTTATACGATACTTCCAAGACACTTAGCATAAAAATTTACCAAGGTTTTGATTTGTTCCCACCCCGACCAAAAATCAAATCATATTTTTTTTTCCTTTACATTTGTCAACCTCCAGTTTTTATCCATCATGCTGAAACTGATTCAACACTCTTCGGCACTTAGGCAACCATTAACATGGCGTTCCCCGGCAAGTACCTTAATACGGCCGTTAATCTTGCAACCTAATAAACTGTCTCGGCCTTTCTTCACGTCAACAAATCCGACGCTGAACAAGTCTACTAGCCGTGATGATGCACCTACTAAAATCTCAAACGATGGCAAAGTAGTAGTAGATATCAGTGAGCATCCTATCATCAAACGAATCCCCAAATTTCTACATCCTTATACCGTTCGATTCATGAATGCTCCGGTATCACACGTTACTGCATTCATTATTCTTCATGAAATTACTGCTATCGCTCCTCTCTTTGGACTCTGGGGTTTATTTAGCTACTATGATTACACACCCATTGGGATTCCCGATTTTTTGATTGAAAAGGGAACTGCATTTATCGACGTTATGGCTGATCGCAATGGCTGGACCTCGCTGAAATCAGAGGAAGGCGCAAAGATGGTATTGCAAGGTGCAGCTGCTTATGCCATCGTAAAGGTACTATTGCCTGTTAGAGCTGCATTTTCCTTATTGGCAATGCCTTGGTTTGCACGCTGGTTTGTCATTCCATTTACACGGATGTTCCAGCGTAAACCCAGTCAGAAAGCTCGTGCTTCAACTAGTAGTAGCAATACAACCGGATCTAACTTTACGGCCACTAAGAAGCCCGAAACTACCCCTCCAGCCGACCCCAAAGGTCAGGTGTGGAATCAGGATCTTCCTTCTGAACCACCTCAGTTCAAACCTAAGAAGTCTGATCCTAACAGACCTTCCTTGTAACATAAATAATTTTGATTTTTCGTTCCGGAAATATATCTTTACACATTATATCATCATTAATTACGGATTTTGAAGCAACCATCTGGCGTAAATGATCCAACAATTCCAGTATCAATCCACTCATGAAGTGCAGGAGAAGAAAATCCTCGCAGAAAGAGCCTTCCTTCGTTTGAATCAGTACTGCTAGAGTTCAAGGGCTCATCTTTTAAATATGCTTCAATGCAGGCAGCAACAGGGCCGTAGTTGGTTAGGCTTTGCTTGTCATGGCTAGAGTTAAGTCTGTAGTCGTAAATGTGAGTACTTGCAATTGGGCCAGCAACTAGAGGAGATGTCAATGCATGAATAAATCTAGAGCCAGTTAAAGCTCTAATAGTGTTGGTATCAGCCGAGTTTAAATGGGTCTTGTCGTCGTTATCAGGGTCTTGATCTACCTCAGTGGGTGCTGTATTGTCCAAAATGCAAGTTGAAGAGTAAATCAATCTTACTGTTGAAAGATAAGGAAGCACAGAACCTGAAGGAAGACGTCCTCGAGATACTCTGGAGTTTCTAATGGCAAGATTAATCGTAGGCAATAATGTTAGATCTTGAACTTGTTTCAAGAGGGAAAACGTAGTCTCGTCATCAGTCACCATGATAGTGGGCTTTGTAGCAAGCAGAAGTTGCTCAGGAACAACATTCATTTTAGATAAGAAAACAAGAGAAGACTTTCCTACAAAAGCAACCAGCTGAGAAACCACGGTAAACATGGAAAGCTGGGAAGTGAAAATCAGGACCTTGTCTGATTCATTCCATTGCTGTGATGTTGGAAGGACCTTGATCTGAGATGCAACAGCGGCTGCAATATTTTGGTGTGTGAATTTAGAAATGCCAATTTTTCCTGAAGGATCTTCATAGGTAATTCTTAAAGGAAAACAGGTTTCAGATTCATCAATAGCAGGAAACTCGAAAGAATCACCAGCTTGGGATTCAAGAGTAGACACCAACTCTTTCCACGTCTGTGTATTAACTTGAGAAGGATATTTCATTTCAAAGCGATCCCTGATTGTAATTATTTCTTTGAGGTTGGGCAGACTTGCAATCTCAAGGTTCTCAAGAAGGACGTCTTCTGAAAGGATCAGCACAAAGGGATTTGAAGCTTTAATATGCTTATCTATGGTAATCAAAGAGTCTTTGTCAATGGGAAGAATAGAAACTGGAATATTGAATAGAGCGCCAGCTGGATGTTGTTAGCAATCGAAGATGAAAAATGTCAACAAGCTTGAACTCACCAAAAATGGCTACGAGGGACTGTTGGCAATTGGGCAAAACCAAGCAAATAGTTGAATCAGTTACATCTCCTCGTAAATTCTGAAACCATTGGCCAAATTTTATTACCAGGGAAATAAATTTCTCTATAATTTTTGTTAACTTGAGATGGTTTTCCAACAGGATGTCAGCGCCTTACCGTTTGGAAACGAGTCGACAGTGAGTCCCATGGGATTGGTATGGACAGTAAGAATTTTGGAAGTCTTTGATCCAATTTGCCATATATCTGAAAGGTTTCCTGGTCTGGTCACAAAATTATGCCCGACAGACAGGCCATTCATTAACGGTCGTCCGTGTGGTGCCACTAAAGACCTGTAGACAGCAGTCTCGCCAGGTTTTCTCACTCTGCTTACTGAAGCCTGGTTCCGAAGAATCATTTCATGAGTATCAGAAGCCTCTGGCATCCAGTATAAATAAACAATAGTAACGGCAAGCACTGCTAATAAAACATAAAATATATCTTCTTGTTCGAGAATCATTGTTGTGAAATTTGATGAGGAGAAGGAGGAAGAAAAAAACATGTTGGGAAAGACCTGTAGTTTTCCCACCCCACATACTCATACCAACAGTCACCACCACTTTTTTCACATCTCTGGGTTTAAAATTACACAGAATGCAGGGCTCTTCAGAATCAGAATTGATCCAGCTAAGATCAGAACTGTTAGAATCTATTCAGCAGTTATCGACGCGGTGTTTATATCAATCAGCTAAATGGTAGGTACATGATTGGGTAACGAGTGACATTTTATTTCAATTATTAAACAGATAGGTCGGCGGAAGCATTAAACTCGATACATTTGACCGAATCATCAAAAATAGGTACCTCATTATCAGGTCAACAACTTACAGTTTCAGACAAAGATATTCTCGCGAAAACATATTTTGATTGCCATGAATATGACCGATGTGCTCACTTATTGGCGGGCGCGACTAGCTCAGTGTCTGTGTTTTTAAGGCTCTATGCCTTGTATATTGTAAGCTATTTTTCAAAACGGTTAGAAAGCATTTCTATATGTTAACTTGAGTCTAGTCTGGTGAAAAGAAGAAAGAAGAAGAACATGAGGGTGTGCTGAGTCCTAAAGATGGCATTAGTCCGAATCGACAAATTACTGTTATCATACGAGAGCTGGATGAATATTTTGCGCACAAAGAAGAAGATCCATTTCTACTATATATGTAAGATACAGTTTTTCTATTTTATATTATAAGAATTCTTTCTAACTCTATTTAGGTATGGTGTTGCATTAATTCATCAGAAGAACACAAGAGAGGCTCTGTCCAAGCTTGTCAAGTCAGTATCACTTTTCCCATACAACTGGAGTGCATGGCAGGAGATTCTAAAATGCATTGACTCTCTTGAAAAATTTCGAGAACTAGCTGAGACTCTTCCACGACATTTAATGGGACGAATATTTAACATTTACGCGCAACAGGAGTTTTACCAACATGATAAAATTAATTTGGATGAGATTGATGATATATTAACCTTTCTCCCCGAGTTCAACTTTCTTACAATTCAGAAAGCTCTGGTGCAGTACCATGGACTCAATTATAACGAGTCAGAGCGAGCGTTTGAACAGGTCCTCGGAAATGATCCATACCGGCTAGACGATATGGACACATATTCCAATATTTTATACGTTATGGAACGGCGACCAAAACTGGCTTATTTGGCACAGTTGGCATCATCGACTGACAAGTTTAGACCAGAAACATGTTGTATAATCGCTAATTACTACTCGCTCAAGTCTGAGCATGAAAAGTCGATTACTTACTATCAGCGTGCGTTAACTCTGAACCGAAACTGTTTGTCAGCATGGACTCTCATGGGCCATGAGTTTGTAGAACTGAAAAATACGCATGCTGCTATTGAGTCGTATCGCCATGCAATCGATGTCAATAAAAAAGATTTCCGAGCGTGGTATGGATTAGGCCAAGCATACGAAGTGCTAGACATGAATTACTATTCGCTTTATTACTATCAGCGTGCAGCGGCCTTAAAACCGTATGACGCGCGAATGTGGCAAGCATTAGGAAATTGCTATGAAAAGCTGGGGAAGATTGATGAGGCACTTAAGGCTTACAAAAGGTCACTGAAATTAAGTGACATGGACCCTGTTATTTTATTACGAATTGCGACTATTTATGAAAAACTGTCAGATTTTGAACAATGTGCAGTTTATATGCGTATGTGTTTACAGGAAGAAGAATCTGAAGGAGTTACGGATGAAACAAGCCAAGCTCGGTTATGGTTGGCCAAGTATGAACTATCTCAAGGGAGATATAGGCAGGCAAATGAATATGCCAAATCTTTTACACGAGGGTCAGCTGCCGAATTAGAGGAAGCTAGGGCCATTGTGCGAGAAACTCGTACACGCTTAGAAAGGTAACTAGGAAAGTCTATATAAATGAAAGAAGCTTCCAAAAAGATGAATAATGCAGAAAATAATTTCCGTGCACACAAGCTATTCTACAAAATATACCAAACGAAAACGTATTAAAATTAGAGTACTAGATATCTATCGACCAGTTTATGAATAAGCTCAAGCATCAGAGACATGAACATTATTGGCTTTTAAGAAACAGCGAAGTTTACTGTTTTTCTCATTCATGAGTAGAATATACTCATACACCATATGAAGTACAGTAGATTTGCTGTATTTGCATATCCTGGTTGTCGAAGACGATGAGGAATGTAGTTTTTGAGTTGCTGAACCAACATTGTTCATACATTTAGCTAGATGTGGGACAAGCGAGCACATTTCCTTATACTTTGTTTTTATAAAATCGCGTCTTCGAGTTTCACTCCAAATGTGGTTGATTCGTTTTTGGTCCTCTGTTAAAGGATCCAATCGAAATCCACTGTCACTAGCAGAAAAAGAAAAACTGCTTTTCTTACTACTCTTGTACCTAGCAAACGAACCATTCTTGGATTTACTAGCAGACTGGTATGCCTTTTCCAAACTGTACCTCGGGAAATAACTTTCAGAGGGACGTGATTTTGTTTTCAGCGTGATACTGCCGGCACGTTCAGTAGTTTGAGAAGGTTGAGAAGCCGTAGAAATGTCTGAAGCAACAACTAAACCATCTTCCAGTTCTAAACTAAGTATTTGAGATCTGATTGCAGAAAACAAGGGATTGCATGGCTCATATTCGCAGTCTTCAAATCTTGAGTCTGGCCCAAAAGAGAAGGAGTAATGACGCTTTTCAGGTACCTGACGTAATGATTGAGGAGATGAGACACTATGTGCACGGGGATGAATTTGGTTATTGTAAGGAGGACTAACCCCATGATTAATTACTAGATCGTCATTCTCTGCAGATATATTATTGAGTGTGTTGTCATGGTTTGGTCCAGGAAATGGAGTCTGTGGGTTAGACGGCATACTACCATGATCAAAGCTTTCGGCAAGCATATGACTATTCCAAATGCCTTCGGGAAGTTCCCCAGAGTTTCCATTATGAAAAGTGGGCAATACCTGGACATTTGGGGTTTGTTCATCAGCCTTGTCCCCATTCGGTGAAACGTTAATTTCTGACCAATAGGGCGTTTGGTCAGAAATGGGGATGGTGCAAAGTGGGATAATAGGTTCCTGCTTATTTGCCTTGAGCATGTGTTGTTGGTTTCGCTTGTGATAAAAGTTGTACCTCGGATCTGCAATACTCGTTTTGTCAGAAACTTGTGAAGACAAATTGAATTCCTGATCAGTTAGAGAGACAGGAAATTTGCTGACAACATTCGAACCATCTTGAGGAAATTGCTGATATTCTAATAGTATTTGATACTGGTATTGATGATAATTATGAGAGCCTTGGTGTAGATTGGGAGGAGATTCAATTAGAGAATTGTGGCAATCAGAATTCAAGTAGTCACCGTTGGGGTCGTCGTATGGGATTCCTAATGATATATCTAGAGGAGTATTGGAGAAGACATCAGAAGGAGTACTAAACCCGAATGGCAGAGAAGCCATTGCTGGTCTGAAGAAAATAGTTTGATCTCTGTCAAGAGCAGTAGTCATTGGTTTTATAGGGAAATCAGAATGAATAATTTAGACAAGATATACTTTGGTGCCTCATACAAGCGGCTATGGCAGTGGTATCAACACTCAGAAGGAGTATAAATGTTAAAAATTAAAACAATGAAAAATAGAAATGAAGGGTGTAAAACGGGGGAGAAAAGCAAGCTAAATAGTTTTGTGATCCCAGGAGAAATTTACGAGCAGGCAATAGCTAGCATAGCCAGTCGGTATTAGTTGAAGGTATTAATGGCAATAATTCTTACCATATGAACGCCAAAATTGAAATCTTATACTTTGAATTAATCCATAAAAACAAAACATTTTACATTGAATACACTCTACTTTATACTAAGCATTGAGGATGTAAAAACCTTATGCGCCGTTTCTTTTGGGATCGCGAAGCTTAAAAAAACTATTATGTGTATAAATATATCCAGTATATTAAAAAAAATTTATACATGGCAATAGTCACGTGATGAGTCTTATCAGCGAAATATATCTGGAGATGTCGAATTAAAGTGGCTCAAAAGGTTGAACCTCTCTACAGGCTCATGAAATATGAGCCAAAAAGAGGCTTGAAACAGATATACACCCGTATAAAGTAAAGGGTCTTTTCGTTATGTGTACACGTCGGGATATGATTCCATATACCACTTCACCCCCGGTTCTGTCTGGATTGGTTGCTCTCTCGATTGCTCAGCAGGTCAAACTTTAAAAGTCAAGCCAAACCTACAAAGAAGTTTGTGGGGTAAGTGCGTTACAAAAAAATTCTATAAATATTTATCAAAAAGGGAATCGATCTACTGGTTTTAATATTAAAGCCTAGTCATTTTGTAAATTTAGCGGGCGGTCCATTCGATGTTAACTATAACGTCTTAAAATAATTAAAATAATTAAAATAAAAAATAATAATATTAATATTAACAAAAAATAGTTACCAAAGCTTCAGTCGGGGTTAATATCCATCACCCCCACCACCACGGCAATAGAAAGAAGAATTTCGTCTCTTTTATTGTTATTCAAGACGAAAAAGAATTCTTTTTGTTCAACCACTACCTCTCGATTTCAGCATAATTATACTTTGCAAAAAAGTAAGCCTTATCGTTCTTCAAGCTGAAGTCTGCTCGATCTGAAGTTATTTTATTGATACTCCAGAATTCCACCCACTTCAATTTATTTTGCTTCTTGCCACCACTAGATCGTATATTCAGCCAAAGGTGAAACATGTATCGATCTACTGACCCCTCAGTTTCAATCATTACGTCTCCTTCTTTATTTTGAATTTCCCACGACCCGTTAACAACTCCTTTTGGACGCGTAATAGTAGTTCCATCAGGACGCTGAACTGTAAAAGCGGTGTTTGAATCTTTTAAGCTTTTTCGCACAAATACTGGTACAACATCTCTCGGTTCATCTGTTGATAATAAAGAAATGCATGTACCATCACGATAAAAGCGAAGGTAACGGTAGTATGTTACCATGAGAATGGGGGTATACCATGATTCTCCTACACCTGGTCGTAAATAGTTACACGTGCTAATGTAGATACCATCAAACCGCAGACGTGGTCTCTCCTTGTACATTTTGCACCAGTCGCCGTTCCAAGGAGACTGAAGTGCCACTGCTTCGTTATCGATTTTGGTGCCATTTGAATTCTCTAGAGTCGCTCCGTATGACTCTATTGCTTCCTTGTTGTAATGCTGGTCAACATATTCCCTCATGGCCAACGTCTTCCAAATATATTTTGTATTGGCACCTAGAAAATGGAACAGTTTGCATACACGAAGGGAAGTTGTAAAAGACCTCATGTCATCTACAGCTACCATGCATAAAATATACTCAATGATTTCCAGGGGTATAAGAGTAAGTGGGCATTTTTGACTTTCGACCTCAGGAGTGATGGACAAACTCAAGCAAGCATCGGAGAGTTTTTCAATGTCAATCGAAGATTGTTGACTAGGGGTAGGCTCAATCGAAGATTGTTGACTAGGGGTAGGCTCAATCGAAGATTGTTGACTAGGGGTAGGCTCAATCGACAGATTGGTTTTGCCTTTGTCAGAACCAGATGGGTTATTTTCAGAGGGTTGACGTCGTTTTACAGGCTTTTTAGAATTGGGTTTTTTTAATGAATTTGAAGCTCCTGAGGAGTTTACCGGAGAATTGGTAGAGTGCCTGGCCGAGGAGCTGGCAGTCAAACTACCTGCGCCATGTCTCTTTTTCGTTTTCATCTCGTAGAAATACATTTCCCGATACAACTTATCCACTTGGTCATGGATTTTAAATGCTTCCCTATAATAAGAAACAGCATCTGACATCTTCCCAACATGCTCACGGTCCACGGCCAATTCAAAAAGTTTTAAAGCGGCCAATTCATTGGGCTGAAACATCCGTCTTGGTTTAGAGGAAAACGGTGTACCACTTAAGTCACTTGAATCGCCTTGCCCGTCGGATGGTCCGGGAGGCTGAGAATTTAAAAACTCAGGTTCAGGGACCTCTTTAATAACCGGACTTGGTTCGCTCGGGGGTGGTACAGCCTCTTTCAGGTCCAGCAATCTAGAAGCCTTACAATTGTTTGCGGGAGCCACAGCAGAACCTGATAAGCCTGAACTTGAACTGGAACCCGCATTTACAGACTTATCAGGGGTATTGTTTGACTGTGTATGTGTGCGCTTTTGGCTTAGCTCTTGCTGCCATTCCTTTCTGAACTTTGCTAAATCTTCCATTGCATTTATGAGATAGTGAGGGAGGGATTTCTAGAAAAAGGTTCTAATATATTTCCATGTCGTCGGCTGGATTGCTCATGACTATACATTGTGAGTCGTTTCACGTGATAAGATGGGTTGGGGTATAAACTCTCTAATTTAGAAGCTCGTCAGTTACCCCTGCCACCAAATCAGCAGAATTGCTAGAATCGTTAGTCTTGTAGCGCATCTTACATTTCTCCCAAAAGATTCATACAAACTTGCATAGACTTTTTCTTATTATAGCATTATCAACACATAGAAATTTTAGACATGTCGAATCCCCAAGAAATCAATGGTAAGGCTAGATTCTTGCCCACTCTATAGTCAATTGACGAAGCTCTAACTCGAGGTCCAGGCGGTTGCTGTGTTGCAATGGTTGGCAAGGACTGCGTTGCCATTGCCTGTGACTTGCGTCTTGGTATGCAATCAACTGGTGTGTCCAACACCTTTGAAAAAATATTCAACTATGGCAATACTTACATGGGTCTCACGGGCCTAGCAACAGACGTGATTACTTTGTAAGTGAAGTGCTCTTATATATTTTTTATATGAAGGCTAACTTTATTAATAGAAATGAAGTCTTTCGATTCAAAACAAATCTTTACAAAATGCGGGAGGGTCATACAATTGAACCCGAAACATTTGCAAACCTAGTCTCATCAACGCTTTATGAAAAGCGATTTGGACCATACTTTATAGGGCCCGTCGTGGCTGGAATCAACTCAAAAACAGAAAAGCCATTTATTTGTGGATTCGACCTTATTGGATGCATTGATTTCGCCAAAGATTTCATTGTGACTGGAACAGCATCAGACCAGTTGTTTGGAATGTGCGAGTCATTATGGGAGCCTGGCTTGGAACCAGAGGATTTATTTGAGACAATTTCACAAGCTTTACTGAACGCTCAAGACCGTGATGCTCTAAGTGGTTGGGGAGCAGTTGTCTACATCATGTAAGTATTTGATGAGGAGGTGCTTTTGATTTAATGCTAACAAATTACACAGCACGAAAGATCAGGTCACGAAACGACTTTTGAAGACAAGACAAGATTAACGACGATATGAAATATAAACTTTTTTTAATTAATTCATTATTTTAAATATAGAACCTTTCATTTTTGCTTAAACGTAACTGCCAAAAAAAAAGGATGAGGACAAAACAATTTTAACAATTTGGTGTATTACAAAGTAATGCCGAGTATCACAGAGAAATCATTTTAGCTAGATGTTCAACCTCCGGTGAATTAGATCTCAAGTTGGCAAAAAGGTTTTTAAGCATTTCAAGTGATACAATTTCAACATATCTTATCACAATTGGCTCATCAGTCGGCGTTAATGTTTTTTTAACTCTTTTGAAATCATATATCAAGTCTGTTATAGGTAGAATAAATAAATAAAAAGCTGTACGTAATTTACATTTGTAACTTTCATTATACTGAATAAAAACCGTATACTTTCGATATCCACATATTTTCAAATCTAGGCAAGCTAAACCGTTGGTTATTTGGTGTTTCGAAAATGATTAAGCCTATTATATCCTTTAACACATTATTTCAATAAAACCTTCTTGATTACTTTCGCCTAATTCGTATCACAACTAAGGTTTTTTTTTTTATTCATTTACCAGGGCATCAAAAGGGGGTGTCAAAATATTGGTATGACCAGTCAATGTTAAAATTTCTAGTAATTCAAAGCTTTTTGCATCTACAACTTTATTTATGTTAATTCGCTTATACATTGTAGTTATATATTTCCATGTATACAAAGCATTATGGTCCATAACAAAATGTCAAGAGGTCAAGTGCAGTCGACTCAACCTACACATTGAGCCTTTAATAAAACAAAATTATTTTAAAACATTCCGGCCTCCTATTGTTTGGTAAAGATCGATCTAATCGCTGCTACTGTGATTTTGTAGAAATAGGTCAAATTCAAAAGGAATAGAAAATCAGTTGAGTTTGATCATTAGTTGTGGTTTATGGTGCCTTGTAAGTCATGATAAAGAATATGGCTAGATCAAAAAAGAGAAATGGCAAGACTTTCTGCACAAATTTGAAAATCATTGTTTGGTTGAGTGGAAATCCAATCTAGAATAACGATCTTCTATTTGTATATTATTGTTTTCACATCAAAGATATATGTAATCAATCAAATTAATTTCCTTATTATTTGAGTGCGAGTCACGAAATCAAAATCCAATATATCTGTAATAGTTGATATACTTGTTTTCTGGAGTAATCTCTCTCAGACTGGTTGAATCAAGTCAAGTTTGCCGATCAAGACATTGGGCTGTCCTTGCCGCCTTCCTTTTTTTCTTCGGCTTCATACCCAAAACTATAACAGTATTTTATCCTTTGTTGTTTATTAGAAAATAGGTGATCAATTTTCAAACCAAATAAAAGCCATCACTAAAAGCTATAGGAATGGGGATAATCCAATATCTATGGGACGTCTTGCGATTATTTTTATAATAAGAATTGTAGTTTAAATCATAATTCATAATTTGCCTAAATTGAAGTTCCCCCTTCACGATAACTTAAGAAGAGAACACAAGGTTTTCAAAACTTTATGATCTCCTTGTCAAAGGTTTTCAAAGCTTCCAGAAGAAATCAATCAAAAGCCGGAAATATATAGTTTATGTAATTTTTCTGGTACATGTTCGTACCCTTCAAAGGCCGTTGGAACACAAGCTCAGCACAACAAGCTTTGTTACATTACTGTCATATGAGAGATCACAGTCAAATAATCTTTAGGCATGTTACAATACTCTGAGGAGGGGGGAGGGATTTTTTTTTCTTTGCTGTTTCCATGCATTTGCAAGTTTAGACAGGCAGATGTAGTCTGTTGTTCGTTCATATTAGTTCCTGCATCTGTATATTAGCTCACTATGTTATCTGCTTCAAACTTTGCTGTCCCTCTTTCTCTTTACGACTTTTTATTTGTTTCTGAGTTTATTTTTTGTCCTTTATTACCCCCCATGGAACTTTTGTATACCAACATGACGGGTTTGACTATTGCTATTTAATTGTTCCATTCGCTCTTTTTTCGGAACTCCAAAGACCTAGCGTCCCATTTGTAAAAGCTAACCTTTGGTGAACGCAAAACTCATGGTAAAAGCTCAAGCATTTTTCAAAACAAATTAATATTACAATTTTATAAATAATTCAACATCTTTTTACTTATTTTGATATCAATATTAATAATTAAATGTAGACTGGTTCAGGTATCCAAGTTGAATAAATTTTTACCATTACTTACAGACAATGTAACAAGAGTAACTTGGATAATAAAAAGCTGATGAAACCATATTCTCTTTTTTTTATATAGTTCTATGATATATACTACTTTTGATCAGTTATTTTTTGTTAACTGGATCTTTTTTCGATTTAAATCGGGTCTTGTTTAGAGTCTAGTTATCAATACATTTAGTTAGTGTATTACAAATTACGAGGATATAAGCGTCATTAAATATAGCATTTATTCTAGTTAATATAAGGAATATTTTTACATTCGAGGCTGTGAAAACTTGTATTTCTGTTAAAAAATCTTTTTCGATACACTTTCAATGCTGAAAATAAATCGAAGTGACAGTCGTATTCGATCAGAACGCAACAGACGATTTCATGTTAAAAACCAAAACTTCAGCTGCGATTGTTTATACTACATGTTTTTGATGAAAGGAAAATAAAATTATTAAAAAGACCTTGAATTGTAATCACAAAAAATAAATAGTAGCACCGTTACTGGTATATTTTTCCATGCTTTTTTGGATACAACTTTAAGAGGATTGTAAGATGTTTCCGTTGGCTTACTTTGGCTTGCCTTCGTTTTTATTATAGAACTGTCAATGAACTTTATTTCACGTAACGTTGGTACTCAACTTTCTTAGCTTCTTGACAAGTCCAAGCATATCTTTGACATGAATACAACTTCTTGTCTAGTGAACTTATATGTTGCAGTATTCGTGGTGAATCATTCATGTAAATATATTTGCGTCTTCACTTTTGTGACCAACTTTTTTCGATCCTTTATTTTGAAATGTTTCAACTATAAAATAAATAAATAAAATCTCAATGTTTCTTGTCACTATTTTTTACTGTCTAAAGTTATGTAGCTTAATTGGAATCGAAATATAGTATGAGTAAATTTCTGAAATGTCACTACACACGTTATGATGCACCAAGGTTCTCAATTTATATACACCTTTTGCGAGCATGAAAAGAAATCGGAATCCTCCAATAGATAAGCCATTCTTTACAAGAGGCTTGTAGGTTATTTTGAAAGGTATGACGGTTTAATCAAAGATGCATTTCCAAATTGACTCCATACTGGTTTTTTTGATCCATTGTTTAGTACGGTAAACTAAGACAAAAAACCCACAAACATATATACAAACTCACTAGTTCACATTACGTTGTTGTGTGTCACAAACTAATGACCATGGTGTCCCCTCTCGAATTAATTATACATGTACATATTAATATAATTCACATCCTCAAATAGCATAAATATATATATATATATATATATATTTGCTAGACAAGATAGTAGTAGTCGTAGCAAAAAAAAAAAGTATCCTCTTAAAGTACAAGACAAAATATATCTGTGATTCAGACCTAGGATAGAACTTTGGACCGTTCTGCATGTCAAGGAATACGTAGTTTAATATACCCGTAGGTTAATGTACAATAGACCAATAGTAGAAGCTTGTTCAATAGCAAAGTCTTGGATCAGACCTTCGGTCAATCTAAATACCTAACTTGGACCTCCTCCCCCGACGTCAGGTTGGACTTTGCTGAACGTAAAAAGATAATAAAATAAAATAAATAAAAACTTGTTTTAACAAGGATAAAACGTCACCATGCTTTCTAAATGTATGAGCGTGTACGCAAAAGTATATACAGTATGTAAGACTACGTATGAATATGATTCAGAACAAAGGAAAAAAACCCAAAAACAAAAAAGTAAAACAGGTTTTGATATATTTGATACAGGTTATTTCAATCCATCAATCTCCAGTCTGCTGCTGCTACTGGTACTGATATCTGTTATAATGTCCGAGTCAGCTAACTCAAATCAAAAGTTCTAGGTTTCTTTTTTTTTTTTTTTTTTTTGAATTAAAATTATCCGTATACTAATGTTAACATCAGAATTGTGGACATTGATTTCTATTCCAAGAGAAAAATAGCGAAAGACAGTTGATTTTTTTTTGTATATAATTACAATGTAGCTAAGAAAAAGAGGCCTTTAAACTTATTTGAAAGATTATTATTATTATTATTATTTTTATGATTGTGTGTAGTGTGGGCTGGATCATAAGCGAGATCCATTCTTGCAAAGAAAACTGCGTGAGCCCAGTGCGCATTTGCGCAAACGCTTGGATTCGACATGGCATGGTGTTATATATTATATACTGTGGCAGTATCAGCAGCAGGTGGGCAGAGAGTGGGTGGTCTAACCAACTTTGCTGGATGCTCATAAATAATTCACAAAATTATAAGAAATAAATAAAATGGAGAAATCGATATTTTGTCCGACTTCTGTTGTCTGTTGGTTGGATAGACACGATGCACATATCAAATGTTTGAACGTGTCAGAACTCTGTATATATTTCCTACACCTAAGAAAGCTTAAAATGTTATACATATATATATATATATATACATAAAATAATATAATGTATTGAAAATCATCTAAATATACCGTCTTAATCGAGGTTTGTAAATGGAGATTTGGGTGGACGTAAATAAACATGTATCACTTGTCAATAAAAATAAATAAATCATATAATATATAAGTCTCAAGTCCAAACTAAAATACATCTATATAATTTATATATTGGATCTAGATGTATAAATAATATAATCCAAGTACTTGTGATACGAGTCAAATCTTCGATTCAATTCAAGTCGTTTTATTTATTTTATTTATTTTATTGGCTTGATTTCTTCAACCAACTTTCTATTTCCAAGTCCAGTTTCAAAATAATTCCATTTCCAGCCTTCCAATAAAATTACACCATCATCATAAATCTATCCTAGATTTATATATATATACATGTTACCATCTGATATATAATTCGTATGTCATGTAATGTACTGTTACAGGAATTATTTCACTCTGCTGCTACTGCTACTGCTGCTACTGCTACTGCTGCTACTGCTGCTGCTGCGTCTACTGCTGGATTCTACTAATATTGCGAGTTTTAGATTAGATTTTCGATATAATATGATCTACGCTTTACTCTTCCAATTTCCTTACTCTACCTCTCCGATTTTTGTCACTGTCACTAAATGAAACCCCCCAATAACTCAAATAATCAAAAACGATCTGGCCAATCACTATTGTCTATCCATGCTATACTAGGTATACCTAAAAACTTGAATCGTCTTTATAAAAATGTTTGAAATCATATTTTTAATAATAATATTTTTATTACTGTTATTATTTTTCGAGTCGCGTTTGGTGTTATTTATTATTTGTGACTAATCTGTTATATAACACACTTTTAACCTACAAATTCCAGCTTCACCAACAGCTCCGTAAATCTGTGCCTTGCATCGTTAGGGGAAAAGGGGGTCGGTTGGACTAAAACAAAACAAAATCGCATTCTCAAGGTTTTCTTGGATTTTGTCGTGATTCTTTTGGGTCTTTAGCTTGTTGCACACTCTCTTTTCTTCTACTCAAGGTACTTATCCAGCTTCTCTTGCCTACTTCTGCATTGTCCACCGAGGGGGGGGGGGGGTTATTTGCCTTTTCAAATTAATCAATTAATGAGGTAAATGCAACTATATATATATACATTTAATAAATAAGCAAAGCACAGCTCTAATCCATGGCAAGTTCAAGCTGCGTACATGGCACTGGCAATGGCCGGCCCGTAGAGGGTTCCATCCAAGGCCGGCTCTAGAAACAAATTGAGGCCTCTTGCTCGACCTTCTTGCTGCATATAGAATTCACAGCGATCTTTGAAGCCCGAGTATTTTTCAATTACAGTCCCTGAATAAGCAATGGTCACCTTTTGGCTATTGCAAGTGAGCGAGGGGTCGAGATTAAGAGCAAGGGACACAATAGACGCCGCAATCCAAGCTGCGGATCGGTTGGATACGGTGTAAAGCACATTGCAAATGGTGGCCAGGTCTTTATCAGACACCTTAGTTGCGGTGACCTGTTCGTATCTTAGCTTAGCCTTGTAGGGAGAGTTGGATGTGTAGTAAAGACCCTCTAATTCGGACATGAGGGCAGTATCAAAACTGTACTGTTTGGAGAAGCATGCTGGTAAAGAAGACATTTCGAGGGCGTTATTGGCGACGAGATCTGAAATAACCAATCGGGCCACTTCACCAAGGTATCGCCCTGAAACTTTGGTCTCAAAGGGCTGGAATCCGGGTCGCTCTACATTGGCATCGAGATAGGCGTCCCAAGAGGTGTGTGGGAAAATATCTTTACCCATAAGGGAGATTTCTGTATTAATGAGAGCGTCATTAAGGACTACTGATGAATTGACGCCAGTGCCTAGAATTACTGCTGCTCGGGTGGACGGGCTCGCGTAGGAATGCGATAATAATGAAGCGATTGTATCGTTGACGATAGCTGTAAGGGTGATGTCTAGATTAAGCTGTTCAAAGCATAGATGGAACGCGTCGTTGAGATCCCATCCTGCGATTTCGTCAGCGACGTGGTATCCTTTACCCATTGTGAGGATGGTACCTCGAGAGACTGATTCGAGCTGAGCAATAGGAAAGGACCAAGACAGGCCCATGGAAATGTGCTTGTGGTAATTTGCACTGGCCAATAACGATTTGATGCGACGGCCAATCCACAGGAAGAAATCCATGCCAGAAAGTGATTTTATAGGGGCAGCAATGGGGTGAATTTTAGAGTCAATGACGTGAGGGTGTCTGTTGTGAAGGGCAATGAGGGCGATACGGAGGGTTGAGCCGCCGACATCGACGGAGAGAAAAGTGCCAGATTCTGAGCCATTAGGGAGGGAGGAGATTAGTGAGGGGAGCATTGTGGCCGAGTTTGAATCATTGAGTGAGCTGGACATGGTGTCAGCAAGGGAAGAGACAATCGATTTCAGGGTATGGGTGTTGAAGGATGAAGAAAGGGTTTCGAGATTGTGGTGAAGGTGAAGGTGCCTATGCGAGGAGGATTTCCTAGTTTGGTCAGGTACATGTGGCCTTGTCGGGGAGGTTGGTGAATGCTTTTCAAAGAAAATGGATTTTAAGCTTGCAATAAGGGAGGAAGATGAGGAGGAGGGTGAATAGAATGAGGGATCCAGTGAATGTGAGGAGTTGTATGGTAATGAGGTGGATGAGTTTGAGGCTGATTCGATAGAGCTTGGGTTTGTTGTATTTGTAGTTGCCGAGATATCTGAGTGCATAGAGGGAGTATAATCGCAGGAGTTGAGAGACTCCAGGTCGTGTGAAGACGACGATGATGATGGAGATAGAGAGTACATTGTGTATGATGGATGGTGTATATTATGATTGAAGATATAACATTGATGAAGGAAAGAAAGAAGAAGAAGAAGAAGAAGAAGAAGAAGAAGAAGAAAAGGAGGAAAAATGGAAAGAAAAAGGGAAGAAAGGTGAGTTGAAAAGGAACTGAAAAGAAAGAAATTTCAATGTTACAGGTGAATAGTTGGGTAATGAACATACCCACACTTTTGATTCATCTTTTGCTTCATATGGAAACAAGTCGTAGAAGGATAAAAAGCAAATGAAAAAGAAAAGACATCATGTAAAAAAGGGCAAAAAAAAGAAAGGAAAGATGTAATGTGTGTGATATAGTGGCACTCCGAAACAAGGTTGTAGTCTGTGTCCATTTTAAGAAGGTGGTAAGTAGGAGAAGGAAAGAAAATTAGGAAAGTAAGTGAGAAGGAAAAAAAAATAAAAAAATAAAAAATAGAAAAAGGACTTTTTGTCAATTAGTCAATTTTTCAAGTAGTACTGAAGAAAAAAGAATAATAAAATAAAATAAAAGACCTAAAGCTTAAGCCTTAGAGTAGTGTAAAAATAAGCTTGGATCGGATAATATATATGGAGAGAGAATGTTACGAGGAGAGAGCCATACAGACGGCATTGATTGGTGGTAGTGAGATTAGTAGGAGGTAGTAGTGATATTAGTAGTAGTAATCGTAATATCAGTGGCATTAGCATTAGTATCATTAGTAGCATAAATAGTATAAGTAGCATAAGTGGTAATCATTTAGTCGCAGGACTAGCACCATTGAATAAAAAAAACAACAAAAGACGTGTTAGATCTAGGGCAAGGACAAAAGAACCCTTGAAATGAAATATATAAAAAAAAATGAAAGAAAATGTGAAATTTCATGTGGGTTGTTGTAGTGGAATCAATGTAACATGAAGGATGTGCTGGTGTCATTTCGTGTTGTGTGTATTGTGTGCTGCTGTGTTGGGTTATGTTGTATATTTATTACGTTACGTTATTTGTCTCCATTTACGAGTCTATACCCTAACCTTCATACATACTGGGTCTGTGTGCAAGCTCAAGCGGCAGCGAGAGCGACATGACTGGTGTGGACAAAAAGTCCTGAGTTGAGAGTAGTAGCCGTATCAAAAGAAAAGATAAGACGTATTAAAAAGCATGTAAAAAAAAAAAAAAGGGACATTTTCTTAATTATGTTGTCAAGACAGAAGAGGACTTTCAAAAAGAAAGTTAAAAAAGTAAGGAGATGTAGTATATCTACCATGAACGTATTATTATTATTAGATACTATGAGAGAGATGCTGGTTGAAAAATATCATAAGAGATGGTATGCGAACGTTGAGTAGATACGTTTTTAATGTATGGGTGCTGGTAAAAGAAAAACAAAAAAATGTGGTAGTTGGTCATACTCTGCAGTGGTGTAGCCATGCTATGGCATTGCCGGCATTGAGGGACATTGAGGGCATTGAGAGAGAGACATGTCGCATACGCACGTACTAAACGAAACAAGGGCAAATAGCGAGATGAGCAGTGGATGGTGATTGGCTAGTTGGCGTAGTCTGTAAAATAAATAGAAAAATCATATAAATCAAATAAAAGAGAACTGGAAGATGGTGAAGATGCCGGTTGATTGAGTGAAATAATAACTGAATGGTTATTGGAATAGGAGTTGATATAGTTGGTATCGTTCAGATTGATCCATGATTTTATTTTTTTATTATCTGGTTTTACTACATTTCACTGTTTTATTTAATAAAAAATGTGAAAAACAGTGAAAATGTTCACATCAACCCACATGGACCTCCATACATTGGGTGTGGTGTTGTTGGGGGCCCCTCTATAACGAGTGTTTTTATTATTATTCGGATTAGTACTAGTTATTATTACGACCATACAAATAAAGGACAAGTAAACTAACGACGATGGCGATGAAGAAGATGAATAAGATGATACTCGTTAAACAACAACAAACGGACTAGAAACCCTAAATAGCGTAGCAGCAGCAGCTGTCACTTTATACTTTGTTACCTTGTCTGACCTGTCGTTTGACTTTCGTTTGGCTTTTTTTGTAAGCGCCATAGTTTTTTTTTTAATTTTTCTTAATTCTTTTGGTTTCTTTTAGTTTCTTTTCTCGCGTTAATATTCGCTTTTGGGCCTCGCTATGTGGGGCTAGGGTAAAGGGCTCTTTTGTTTATTTTGTTTGTTTTGGCGTGGTTCTGACAGCCAGGCAGGAACAAGTTACACTGAGCCCATAAGAGAGGATGAAAACTGTAATAATAAAAAATATATCAAAAGTTATAAAACTGTTTATATCTATAAATATGGAGAATATATGAAATGTAATCTCATTTCAACTTTGAAGCACCCACCATTTGGTGTTTCCTTTCACTCTCACTGCTAGTGCCACTGCCCACTGCTACTCTGCTACGTCTCTTTTTGATTTTTTCGTTCTCTCTCTGTTGCACCACCAGTCCAGTGCCTTGCCCTGATGATATCATGGGGTTAGGGTGCATCTTCTTTTTGTTGGCCTTGACTGTTTAGTAACGTTTTTACAGTATGGCAATGTATACAAAAAACATAAAAGTATACAGAGTATGCAAAGCGTAAAAACTCTCGACTAGGTTTTGCTCCAAGTACCACTACAATTTGTGATCTTAGATTTACAAGATTTTCCATAATAATCTACACTACTACGACTACTACACCACTACTACGAGTAAAGGATAAGAGTGTTACATAGATCTCTCTGTCACATAGATCTCTTATTGTATATTACCACCCTTGAACTCTTATTTTTTTTTAACTATAATTTTTCATCTGCTCGTCTTTTTTGTTTAGTCAGTTAGCTGGTTAAGCTAAGCTCAAGTAAGGTAAAAACACTAAGGTAGGGCTCTAAGATAAGCAAGAAATGAACAAGTGAAAAAAAATAAAAATAAAAAAGGGGAGGGGGAATGAGTGAGATTATCGTTCGTACCCATGCAATAAGTTGCAGTTCATTTGTCATTTTTCACGGATTTTGTGTTGTTTATTTTTCACAAGATTGCCACAACACTTGTTCTGTTTTGGTCTCTTGTTTTGTTTTTTTTTTTTTTTTTTTTCTTATTTTCCTCGATGTTCATCATCGATGTTCATGTATGTCCGTTAACAGATCAAGGGTTGGGTTGACTCTCTTTTTCTCCTTAAATATTGCTGTTTTTTGTTTTTTGTTATATTTCCTTATACAATCACAAGTATGTCGCATTTATCTTACACTATACTAAAGTCGTCATAGCACAACATTACACAGCCAAGAGACAAGTGACAAAAAGAAAAAGAAATGTTTACACAAATAACAGTAGATTTGGTTTCAGCATTTCTACATTACACTGTAAATGTGCTGATTGCCTAATCAGGTAATCCACCCCTTGAAATATTATCCTGAAAAAATTCCACAAAAAAATAAAACATGAAAAAATAAAAATAAAATAAAATAAATTCGAAATAATAAAATTCAAACTTTTCACTGTATATCACCTTCTTCTACTACTAGTACTACCTACCTACTACTACCTACTACACTACTACCCACTCACAACCTACCACCTACCACCTACCACCACTACCTGTGCCACAGCCAACTAAAATCCTCTTTATTTGTTTATTTTTTTTAAATCTTTTTCTCTACACCATAGTTAACTCTACGGTTTAATTCGGAACAGGAAATAAATTTAAATGAAATTAACAGTTCAAGTGCCGTTTTACTAGTTACTACTCTACTTCCTACTCTCATACTACCATAACACCTCCTACTACTCATTCACCCATCCATCATATTAGTTATGGTCGTACTGTAGCAGTGATCGTTTTTTTTTTACTCAACTTGTATTTTCTTCATTCTTCCTCGATCTCTTGTTATAAATCTTAAATATTCTACCTCAATTGGGTAAACAGATAGTTTGGTTTTTGTTTCCATTGTTCATGATATCAAATACGAAATAGTCTAGTCTGGTCTAGTCTGGTCTAGTCTGGTCTAATCTGGTCTTGTCTAGGACTAATCAAAGGGAAACAAACAAAAAATTTAAATACAAAAAAAAAAAAGCATTTAGCAATAATAAAACGGTTTTGTATCATCTATAACTCCACAAAAACATACACACGAGCAATACTTCTCATATATATGTATATACATAGATATAAATATAAATTTATATAACATACCAAGCAATTCACCTACTCTATTATAATCATAATTCCCAAAAATTCAAACAAAACAAAAAAACAAAAAAACAAAAAAAATCATTGTCAATGGCACCCACCCATGCCAACCTTACACATTCTCTGGACAAACTTGACTCACTTCTAGGTACCTTCGCCAGTGACCAAATCCACATTCTTGCATGATCGTGGCCTCCTTATCACCCTCGATTCCAGCAATAGCACATCGATCAAGTTCCATGTGATTCTTGAATAAGTCAAGACCCCAGAGTACAAGGCCTTGCTTGATAATTTCTCCTCCGGTTCCACCACTGCCTTCACCAGAATTTTCATCCACATCCTCTTTTTCATCAACTAGTAACCCAGAAAATCCTCCAACTCGAGCATCGTCGAATTCGAGAATCCATGGCATGTATGGGAATATACTGGACTGAAGCGTGAATAATATAATGCTGCCTACAACCCGGTTATCTCGCCCATCAATTGCAACTACAACCGTCCGTTCAGTCGACTGCCGTGACAATGCCTTACTGTATAATTCAGCAATTCCTGCTCGTTCCTTTCGTTGACCACATCGTTTCCGGATCAACTTCATTACATCTCGTCCTTGTCCCTCTGAACAAAATTGAAACCCAATGTTGGCACTTGATACTGACTGGGTGATGGCCACACTCGGAATCCATTCTTTGAGGTTGGACATCAGCATTGTCCGAACATGCATTGCTTCGTGCTCTTCATTGCTCCGCCGACCTGACCGAATATTCCATCCAGCATGTCTAAACCACTCAACCAAATCAACATTCAGTGAACTGAATGAGCCATTTCCTGTCGATGAAGACGAAGAACCTGTAGAAAAACTCGTAGACGAAGTTGCTTCCACATCTACTGCGCGAAGGGATGACGAAAGTGGATTGCCTTTGTTATCAGTAATTCTTCGGTTGAACTGAGACGACAGTGGAATTCCCTCAAAAAATGAAGGCACTCGAGATCCAAGTCTAATCATCGACACTTTTGCCACATCCTTTAAATATTTAAACGCCCTTTCGTGCAAACTCTGCCCAATCGCCATCCCTCGTCGAGATGGTGTGACAAAAAGCATCATTATAGATCCAACATTCAAGTCCTTGTGAACCCATGTCGCACAAAACCCATAGAGTCCGCCTGTACTGGAATTTCGAACAATAAAATGTTTTTGTTTTCCGTTCGGTTCATTGTTAGAGTTTCGTCGATCATCAAAGAGCTTGACAAACATGTCAAATTGCCTTCCAAATCGGCGATCGGGAAAGCAAATCTCCCAAAGCTCCTTGAGTTTCTGTAAATCCCTGGCCCAACTCCACTCTTCCACCAACCATCGTCGTTGTAAAGGAAGCGACTTGGGACCATCGTTGAGTCGGTTTTGGTACAGCCCACTTCCTGGGAACTTACCCTCTGCCTTCAACTGGCCAAAAAGTACTTTAGCTGTCATTGCTAAACTTTCTTGAGTAAACTCATATATACATAAATATGTACCAATTCTTCGAACCAAAGCTAAATCATAGGGTGATGATGCCGCAATTGCAACCATGGGTTTGCGCTGCTGACTGCAAATTAATCCAACATTGGTAGTGAATCCAATCTGGTACAAGTTGCGTCCAGCATCTGTGGTCACAACAATCACAGCTTTGGCTTGGTCCATCAAATTCTCGGGAATATAGCCATTGGCGGTATAACTTGTATGCAAAATCTTGCCCGAATGAATACGAGACAGAACCCTTCCAAAACCTTTAAACACATCTTCACTAGAATTCACCGCATTTCCAGATCCTCCATGAGATGAGTTTCCTGTATTTATAATAGGAGCAACCAAAGGAGTCAATAACAAAATGTCGCCATCAGGCTCTACACTCTCTTGAAGAGGCAGGTATTTTGAGTGATCTCTTAGAACAGTAATTGATTTTTGGTAGGCTCGAGTAGAAAGGTCAGCATGGCTATGCTTAAGTTCCAAAAGATAACTTAACGGTGGTGGATTTAGGGCATCATCCCATGACAAAAATTTCCGTTTCATAGTTATAACGCGCTCAGCAGCCGCACGAACAGTTTCTGAATCAATTATTTTGTCCCTCACTGCACCAAAAATCCCTGAAATAGCTTCCAGTTGCAGCTTGTAACTAGAGCAAACAATAATCACATCGCAACCAGCCATTGCAGCCATCATGGTTCCTTGTCTCACTCCAACATTTTCATACAATGTCTTCATTTCTAAACATTCACTAACAATGACTCCTTTGTGCTTCATATTGACTCGTAACATCTGCTGAACTACTTCCTCACTTAAACAAGCGTGCATTTCGTTCATTGTAACTTTAGGAAGAGCACATCCACCTACCATAATGGAGTCAATATTATCCTTGATAATTGTTCGGAAAGGAATTAAAGAGGCCGTCTCCAGTTGCGCTATAGAATCTGGCACAACTGGCAATCCCAGAGTAGAATCAACAGTAGCATTTCCATATCCTGGAAAATGCTTGCCACACGTAGCTATTCCGGCTTCCCTATATCCCTCAAGAAACTTTAGAGCATAGCGCGTGACTTCCTCGGGATCATCACCCATAGTTCGTACACCCAGTAGACGATTGGCAGAATTAGTGAGAACATCGACCACAGGGCCAAGAATCCAGTTGATTCCTAGCGCTTTGAGCTCTTTACCAGTCGCTTTTGCAACGTCTTTGGCAATGTCAGTAGATTGAGTCGCGACAATAGCCATGTTGCCAGGAAACTGGGTGAGGTAATGTTGATCGTATAGATTGTTGAGCATGCCATTTTCTTGATCTATTGCAATCAATAATGGGTATTCATGACCAGCATTGCGAGCAATCTGCTGGAGTTCCAAAACAAGTGCCCGAGTAGATTCCGCATCTAAATGGTTAGCAGGGTTAAAAAATATGTCGACTAAAACACTTACCTTTCATGTTTCTTGATGATAATATAATAGATCCAACACGGTATTTGGTAATAAGTTCACGTATTTCTTTCGTAGCCTTGTTGCCATTCAGACCTACCATCAGCATTTGGCCGGCATACTGAATAAGATTGGGCATGTCTGGAGGCGCGAAAGTTTCAGGATACTCAAAATCCGCTGGTAGAGAACGACTTTCTTCTTCGTGGCATTCTGACTGAGAGGGTTCCTGAGTGTCCACAGTTGTGTCTTGACTGTTAGGTGCCTCGACGACATCTTCCATCGATTGAGAAGATGAATGTTTTGTGGAAATGCGAGCAGTGTCATGAGCAGGCGCATCTGACTTGCGTCTTTTTGCTTGCCGCTCTTCAGATTTGTGCGAAGAGCGTGGTTGGGTACGGTGCGTTTGTTGAGGTACCTGAGGCGATTGGAACCTTACATGTTGTGCTTGTATTGCAGGTTGAGGCCGCATCTGAGTTTGGTGTTGTTGTAATTGCTCCATGTTTTGAGATATTTGTCTTTGCAATTGCTGCTGTTGCTGTTGCTGTTGTTGTTGCTGCTGCTGTTGCTGCTGCTGCTGTTGTTGTTGTTGTTGTTGCTGTTGTTCCTGTTGTTGCTGCTGTTGCTGCTGGAACAGTTGTTGCTGAGAACCAAATAAATCACCCTGAAGGGTGGTTGAATCCATAGTCAACTGCTGGGGTGGAAAAGGTTGCGGCGAAAACTGCATAAAACCTGGCGAATAAAGAGTGTCAATAAACTGGACTTCAGATGGGACCTCTTGCTCTGGTGGAGGATAATTAGCATAAACAGGCTGGCCTCCTTGCACAGGTTGAGGCATCTGTATGTCTAATTGTGATAACACGTTAAAATGACTGTGAGAACCGTCCATTGAAGTAGTATTACTAAATGAAGCTTGTTGTAGCTGTGCTGGTGTACTTGAATAAATAGTTTGTGGTGTCGAAATAGAGGTTCTTGTAGATGATTGAATAGAGTCGTTTGTTGGAAGAAGAGAGGAAAGGAGTGGTGGTGGTGGTGGTTGCGAGCTGCTCCTCCCTCTCCCACGATTATTACTAATATTATTATTTGGCCTAGCAGACATGGTTATGAATTGAGTATTGAGAGAGAACGTAAGTTCCAAGTGTCGTGAAAATCATAAATATGAGGTACAAATGCGAATCTATGTCTGTATATTTTTATTTTGGATGTAGTTGTGTCAAGGGTTCCTGATTATTGTAGTCTAGTCAGTCATAATTGATACTGTTTGATGGCTTGTATCGATGGATGGATATGCTGATGGATGAAAGGCTATAGTATGGTAATGAAGCCAGGAATTGTAGGGATTAATGGTTTAAATCGCTAAATGCTGGAGGTGGAAGAGAAGAAAGAAATGAACAGAAAATGAGGAACAAGAACGAAAAGAAGAAAAAAATTAGAAAAAATAAAACAAAAAAATTAGAAAAAATTCAATACAAATAATAAAAAGAAACAAAGTGATGAACTAGCATAGTAGAAGATGCTTGTGAGTGATAATCGAGATACCTCGTTTTTGTTTGTTGTTTTGTCGCTTTTCTTTTCTTTTTCTGTTCTACTTTTTCTACCATTTTTTTTTGCTTCTTTTGTTTGTGTAATGTGTCTGCTGCTAAGCTCTATTTTAAGTAATAAAACATTTCTTTTTTCTCATTCTGTTCTAGTTCTAATCGTCTAAGATTTGCATATTTTTCCATTTTCTTTGACGCTTGAACCGCCTTGGGAAGGGTTAGGTCTGTTTTTGTTCTACTAAAGGTCTACAATCTTTGTCGTGTCTACAAGTGATCTATAAATGTTCTACATACTTTCTACATTTGTAGAGTTGATTCTACACAGATTCTACACTTGGAAAGGCTTAAAAAAAAATTTAAAAAAACATTGGCACTCGCTGGGTATACTTCACTCTCTAGAGCTCTGCTGTTCTGGTAATAAATAAAATGACAAATAAAATTGAAAATAAACACCTAGTAAAGCAAATAATACTCAAAAAATAATTAAATAATAAGCTCATCACCAGCACCATCGCTTTATCAATAAATCCAAATTTTTTTCATTGCGGTCACAACGACACCTTGAAACATTTTTTGCCAGCCATCATGACACTGCATCCTCTTTTTCTATTGGCTCATCTCGCGTTTGTGGATCTCTTTTTGTTATACGCAGTTTACGCGGATCTTTGTATCCACACGTTTCTCATAGTTATAAAGCAGCTTTAAGAACGGTTATATCTCCTCGCTAAGACAGATACATAATACCCTAGCCTTACAATATCGCAGAGCTTTGACGGGGACTAAACCTATATAAGGAAATCTTAAGCGTACTTAATGCATATTTCTAGATATATCACATTTTTAAAGTTATAATTGAGACAGAAGTCATGTATCATATGTCAGGTGACATTAAAGAAGCACATTTCGTATTTCGTAACATAAGTTACAGGTCGGAAGGTTCAAATCAAAAGTTACAAGTCAGAATGTTCAAATCAAAAGTCACAAGTCACAAGTCACATGGATTTCAGTATTATAACTGGGGTGTAGTTCTTAGGAAATGGCTAGGGCATGCATAACCACTGGGATTTCTTTCGAGGTAAAGCTGATGATAGTCCTCAGCGTCCCAAAATACCGTGATGGGAATGATTTCAGTCACAATCCTGTGTTTGGGATAGAAATCCTTTTGAAGACGATCTTTCACTTCCTGAGCTACCTTGGACTGCTCTTCACTGTGAGTGAAAATAGCAGATCTATACTGAGTGCCAGTATCGGGACCTTGTCTGTTCAACGTGGTAGGATCATGCATTTTAAAAAAAAAATCCAGTAATTCAGAAAAACTAACTTTCTTGGGATCAAATGAAACCTGAAGTGCCTCGGCGTGACCAGTCGTGTCGGTACAAACCGACTTATAATCGGGTGCCGTAGTAGAGCCTCCACTGTAACCAACCCGGCAATCAATCAATCCTTTATCCTGAAAGTATTTGCGAAATATGTGTTCGACACCTGAAAGATGTTAGCAAATGAATCAACAGTATTGATTCAGCATCGCTTAATTCACGGTTATAATACAGCTTTCACTCACCCCAAAAGCATCTAAATTAAATGTTAGAACATGTTGAATCCAAAGTAAATATATATCAAAACTCACCCTGCAGCAAGAGTAGTGACTTCGGCGCCCTCAGGCAAATCCAACTTGGCTGAAATTGGTCCAAACTGGCTCATTGTGGTGGATTGTGTAGAAAAATAAGAAACAATATTAGTTGATCTGAACAAATTCTTAAATATCATCAAGCCAAAAAATAAGTCTTAAAAGTCAATCAAGGTCTAAAATATCAAGTATTCTAAAGAATTGATAAAAATTGTGGCGAAATAATTCCTGTTTCGTAGAGACATTTTTATTCTGATGAATTTGACTCCTTTCATGATTGCTACTTGTCCAATAGTTTAGTTTCATCATAAATATTACAAATCTCGTCACGTTTAAATACCCGTATATTATAGTCTGTCAACGTAATATGTGGTATGCTATATGGAAGTTAAATCAGTACTATATAGAATGAATTGAACAAGCCAATATTCTAAATGCTTTAGAACAACCATTGTTCTTTGAATAACCGTGAAATCTGGTATAATCTCTGATATTTGAGAAATTGTATTGAAATTTTATTCATGAAATTAACCGTTCAGTGCACTCTTTGTTGTTGTACTAAAATTGTTTCATTATGACTTCTGACTTCTTACATAGGACTTATGACTTCTGCCTTATAATGAGATGTTGAATTCGTGCTCAATATTCTTTCTACCCATTTCACCTAATCACATGACTTACAACTCCCAAGGGCCAAGGTATTTCCTTCCTCTATTATTACTATCAGTGATAACTGATTCCCACCTTAACCCACTCCACGCCACCCGATTAACTAAAATGCCAGGCCCCGCTTCATCCTACACTGCGTTTGCCTTCAATGTGCTTGTTTCAAAGTTGCACAAAGCAAGCCATCTTCCTCTTTCTAAGTTTAGTGCATTGCCCTCTTCTTCAGATTCAGACACTGTGATTGACGAAAATGAGAAATATCCAATGTTTGTGACATGGAATATCTATGATAAGCGCTACCATGGGTACATATTAAGAGGATGTATTGGCACATTTGTACCCCATCTTGCATTGGAAAAGGAATTAGAAAGCTATGCATTAAAAGCGTGAGTGAATGCTAACCCAGTTCTCAAAGTCTTATTAACCTGAGCAGTGCCTTAGAAGATCCCAGATTTGATCCCATATCTATAGATGAACTACCTAAACTTGAATGCGGGTGTGTACTGTTGAAACATTCTTCTCAATTCGCTTTTGTCTAACCAGTCTGTCCACAGTGTGACGATTTTGAGTAATTTTGAAAAGGCCAAAGACGCTCTTGATTGGGAATTAGGTGTTCATGGAATCAAAATCACTTTCAATTATAGTGGAAGACAATTGAGTGCTACCTTTCTGCCTGACGTTGCTGTTGAACAGGGTTGGACCAAAGAACAAACATTGACACATTTGGTTCGTAAGGCCGGAGCGAATATAAAAAGTATCAAGACAATAACTGAGCTGGTCCAACTTGTCAGGTACAAAGGCTCCAAGACGTCAATGACTTATGAGCAGTATAATGAGTTTATGAGCTCTGAATTACCTATAACTGCGTAGAGTTCGAATTCACCGAGTTGAATCACCCTAGCCCATGTAGTTTGTTACCCCTACCCATCTTCGTTGGGAGGAATAGAAAATTTTTTTTACACTTTTCATGGTCAAAAAAATTTCACATAATTCATCTCACAAGATCCATCTTCTAGCCATATAATACCAAATTTCAAATATGGCGTTTTCTAAACGAAAAAGATCCGACTCAACTAGTACGAGTCGGAAAGAAGCAGACACACCTAGTGTCTCTTCTAGCATACCAACCAAGAGATCTGTTCTACAGACCGAGGAAAGCGCTTTTCCTCGTGGAGGTGGATCAGTTTTGACACCTTTAGAGATCAAGCAGGCTGCTAATGATGCTACTAAGGATGTTTTATTCGGAGTATGTATAACAAAGACCCCAAGTTAACTTAATTCTAACAACAAAATTTCAGCTTGCAAAAAAAGAAGAAGCCGCCCCCAAGACAAAAAAACACAAGTCAAACAAGTCAAAAAAGAAGTCATCGAAAGGAACTGCTACAGAAGAAGCCAAGATTCGAATTGAGAGCCTTCAACTTAAGCAGATTCTCCCCGGCACGATTGTACTTGGCCAGATTTCTAAAATCAACTCATTTGAGTTAGTATTGTCTCTTCCAAATTCGCTTTCAGGATTCGTCCCCATTACCAACATTTCCAAAAAGTTTTCTTCTGCCTTGGAAGACGCCGCCGCTGATTCTGATGAAGAAGACAGTGCAGAAGATAAAGTCCCCAGTCTTTCTGAGTGTTTTAAAGTTGGCCAGTGGCTGCGTGCTTTGATTGTCTCTACTACTACGGACGATAATAAGAAAAGACTTGAACTTTCCATCGATCCCGAACAAGTAAACGAGCCCATTGCTCAGGCCGACATTATTCCTGGTATTACAGTGCAAGGATCAGTTTCCAGTGTTGAAGATCATGGTTTGGTCATTGACTTTGGTAATTCCAAAATTTCGGGTTTCATTTCAAAGAAGGAACTCGGTTTCACGAACGTTGACTTAGATACCATCAAACCTGGACAAGTTCTGCTCCTCACCATTTTGTCAAAATCTTCTAACGGCCGTACCGTTACATTGACTGGTTCTCCGTTGGTCAAGAAAGTCCCAGTTATTGAGGCCATTAAATCAATCAAATCACTAACTGCAGGTGTTCTTATAGAAGGAAAGGTTGTCGAGGTTTTGGGTTCAGGTCTTGTTGTAAGATTTTACCAGCATTTAATTGGTACCATTGATCGATTTCATGCTGGCCATAATGATACCTCTGCATCTCTGGATACAGTTTATACCGAGGGAGATTCTATCAAAGCTCGTGTCATTTCTACTCTCCCTCACCTGGATGACAACCGAGTTGCTCTCTCTGTTCTTCCACATATCTTGGGTCTCAGCTCTGAGACTCTCCAGGCTGCTGACGCCCTGCCAGTCGGTTTCACAGTAGAGAACGCCAAGGTTCTATCAGTCAACTCTTCTCTCGGAGTATTTTTAAACATTGGAGTTGACGGAACAATTGGTTTCGCCCATCGCAATAGACTCTCTGATGAGCCTATTGCTGTTCTCACGAGCGAAGGTAGATATAGCATTGAATCGGTTCACCGTGCCCGTATCCTTGGATACTCTTATATCGACAACATGTACAACTTATCATTGGAAGAAAGCGTACTTAAGAAACAATATCTGAGAGTGCAAGATATCCCTATTGGAGAGATTATCAATGTAACTATTACCAACTTTTTGCCAAGGGGAGAGATTCTTGTAGATATCACGGATGAGCTCAAAGGTATGGTTCCGGCTCTCCAAATCAGCGATGTTAAACTGGTTTCTCCAGAAAGAAAATTCAAAATTGGTTCTCAAGTCAAGGCCAAGGTAAGTGCCTATTTTTAATACGAATAACTAGTACACTGAGCTAACAATTATAGGTGCTGTCTGTTGATACTGAGCGCAATAGAATTAAGCTTACTTTAAAGAAAAGTCTTATTAACACTCAGGAAAAACTATTGACTTCTTACGAGGATGCTACTCCTGGATTCAAAACTGTTGCTACCGTCGTATCTTTACGTTCGAATGGTGTGCGTGTTGAATTCTTTGGAGGGGTTCATGGATTTGTTCCCAAATCTGAAATTAGTGAAGCTTACATCAAGGATCCCAAAGATCATTTTAGACTAGGTCAAACTGTAGCGGTGCGTGTTATTTCATGTGAGCCTGAAGACGAGCGATTATTAGCTTCATGCCGTACTGGCTCGTCTGTATCTAACGAAGCTCAAGAGCAGTTTGATGCACTTGAAGCAGGAAAGTCGATTGTCACCGCCATGGTTGTTGAAAAGACTAAAGATAGTGTCATCGTTGAAATTGAACCTGCTGGAGTTCGCGCATTCCTTGTTGCTGGTCACCTTTCAGATGAAGATGAAGATAAAAAGAATGCTGCACTCAAGAAAATTCAAGTTAACAAAGTCATTGACAACCTACTTGTTTTGGAAAAGAATATCGATAAGCAAACAATCACTCTGACAGCTAAGCCTTCTTTGGTGCAAGCTGCCTCTGCTGGAACTCTTCCAAGATTCATTGAAGACGTGCACCCTAACCAACTTGTACAGGGCTTTATTGCAAATGTTACAAATGCAGGTGTGTTTGTATCCTTTGCCAATAGGCTCACAGCTCTTGCCTATAAGACAGAGCTGTTCAGAGATAGAGTCGTTGATGACCCTACCAAATTTTTCAAGCCGTTCCAGAGCATAACATGTACAGTCTCTAGTGTTGATGCCAATGCTGGAAGATTCAGTGTTTCTTTCAAAACTCATGGAAACCAACAAGTCGGCAAAACTGTTCTTAACCCTGTTGACAAAGCAATCAAATCTCTAAAAGATTATAAGGTCGGCATTATTACAAAAGGTCGCATCAAGAAAGTCACTGATACTCAGCTCAACATTGATCTGGCCGACAATCAGCAAGGTCGTCTAGACATTTCAGAAGTGTTTGATTCGTGGGATGATATCGAAAACAAGAAACGCCCCTTGTCTAAATTCAAGAAAAACGATGTTATTGATGTTAAGATTATTGGACATTACAATACTCGTACTCATAAATACCTTGCCATCACTCAATCAACTACTGGTCTTAACACTGTCTTTGAACTATCTGCTAAACCCTCTGATATCAAGTCTGACAACAAAAAGCCCACTGCTCTGACTTTGGAGGATGCCGCCATTGGCACTAAGTGGACTAGTTTCATTAATAACAGTGCCTGGGATTCTCTTTACGTGAATATTTCCCCGTCTCTTAGTGGACGTATTGCTCTAGTTGATCTGTCCCAAGATCTTGCTGTACTTGGGGACTATGAAAATGTCTATCCCATTGGAAGTGCTGTTCAAGTTACCGTTATTGGACAAGAAACCATCAATGACAAAGTTCAATTGCAATTCAGTGGTCGCAAAGATGGATCTGCCATTACATCTTTCGATGATGTTGTTGAAGGTCAAGTTGTTACAGGCCAGGTATTCAGGACTTCTTCCATGTGGGTCACCGTTCGTATTGGAGGTACTCTGGTAGCTCAAGTTCATATCACTGACTTGGCTGATGAGTTTATTGAGGCTTCCGAGATGATTCGGGCTTACAAGAGTGGCAGATTTGTCAAGGTCAAGATTCTTAGTGTTGAAAAACCCAACAAAAAGGTTTACGGCTCGCTTCGCCACTCTCAAGTATATGAGGAGGAAAACGAAACTGAAGTCGTTGACAAACACATTGGCGATACTAGTGATGTACATGTTGGTACCATTGTGCGGGGTTATGTTAGTAACGTTGCAGGCAGTGGTCTTTTTGTGTCGCTTGGTCACAGTATTACTGGTCGTGTTATGATTCGTAACATTAGTGATGGATTCATTGATGATTGGAAGAGCAAATTTACTGTGCAGCAACTTGTCACAGCTCGTGTTCTTTCTGTAGAAGAACCAGGCAAGATTAGTTTATCCCTGAAAGATTCGCACGTCTCAGGAGGTGCTAGTTCTGTCAGCATTGGACAAGGTGCTTTTAAAGATTACACTGATCTTAAAGTTGGTGATACAGTTGAAGGATTTGTCAAAAAGATTGAGGACTACGGAGTATTTATTAATCTTAATGGAACCAACAATATTAGTGGCCTCTGCCACAAGAGTGAGATTTCAGATGGTCCTACTGCTATCAAAGATATTTCAAAGATATTTTCGGTTGGTGATAAAGTCAAAGCCAAGCTGTTGTCTGTAGATGTTGATAAGCGAAGATTAGCACTAAGTCTAAAAGCTTCTCATTTCGAAGATGATAGTGATGAGGAGATGGGAGAAGGTGATGAGGACGATTCAGATGAAGAGATGGCTGATGCTAACTCTGACGAAGATTCAGGCGACAGTGACTGGTCTGGATTTGGAACTCGTAATGCTGATACCAGTGATGAGGATGAGTCTGACGAAGAGGTACCTGACGCCGCTTCATTAGCTGGTTTGGCTAGCGGTGCTGGTCTCAGTGCTGGTTTCGATTGGACTACAAGTGTTCTAGACTCCACCGTTGGTGATGACAATGACTCTGATGAAGACGACTCCTCAGAGGAAGAGGAAGACGATGATACTGTTGATCGAAGGAAAAAGAACAAGAAAAATAAACGCAAGAACAAGATCGTTGAAGATAAGACTGCTGATCTTGCTACCAAGACTCCTGAGTCTGCCGCTGACTTTGAACGTCTACTTGTTGGATCACCAAACTCGTCTGTAATTTGGATGAGTTTTATGGCTTTCCAACTACAACTCAGTGAAATTGACAAGGCCCGGGAAATTGCAGAGCGTGCGCTCAAGACTATTAGTTTCCGAGAAGAGGACGAAAAGCTCAATGTATGGATTGGCTTGCTGAATTTGGAGAACAGTTTTGGCACCGAAGAGACGCTTGAGGATGCATTCAAGCGAGCTATTCAGTACATGGATAGCCGAACAGTTTATGAGAAAATGGGCAAAATCTATAGTCTGAGTGGTAAGGTTGACAAAGCTTGCCAGGTATACGAGACCATGTGCAAGAAGTTCCATAATGAGACTAGCAGTGTCTGGGAAACATATGGACAAATGCTTTACGAGCAAGCAAGCAAAGCTCCAGGATCTACACGGAAGTCGGAACTGTTAGCAAAAGCACGATCTGTGCTAGATCGAGCATTACGATTGATGGCCAATAATGGTAGCAGTGGCAACAAGAAAGCTCAAGCTGATCTTGTTTCCAAGTTTGCTCGATTTGAATTTAGCATGGGTGACATTGAGCAAGGTCGTACCTTGTTCGAAGGTTTAATTAGCTCATATCCTAAGCGAATTGATCTTTGGAGTGTATATATTGATCAGGAGATTAAGCACAGTTCTGAGCGCAGTGGAGTTGAGAAGTTGTTTGAGCGTGTGCTAAAGATTGGAGGAAACACGTCGATTAACATGAAGCAAGCTAAATACTTTTTCAAGAAGTGGCTTGCTTATGAGGACGCACATGGGGATAGCAAAGCATTGGATTATGTTAAAGCCAAGGCTGCTGAATACGTGTCTAGTAAGACAAAGAAGGCTAATGAGGAGGAAGAATCCGAGGAGGAGGAGGATTAAAAAGTGTTGACATCAAAAAAACCAAAATCTTAAAAAAAGCAATATATTATTATATATATTATATACATATATCATGTTTAATCATTATTAGAAATAGCAAGTACCGTGCAAATCCAAGCCCGTTTAGAGAGCGAAATTAAAATGAAATGGAATATAGATAACGAAAAACAATATGTTTTAAAAATAACACAAATTTAATCAGAAAGCCAGCAATTAAAAATAATCTAAATTAAAAATAAATAAGATATACATCAATATACTGTAGACATATTTATATGTAAATATATTTATGACATGAAATAACCCAAAAATAAACCTCCAAGTTGAAAAAATACAATGATTATCATTAGTCCACCACCCACAGGGAAATTACACAAAAATCCGATTTTAAACGGTTTTTACACAATCCGTATGCAGGCATCCGTCCAGCAAACGCGATCAAATCCCAAAGAGGATGGTCATACTTTGCTGGTACCACTGCTAGAATTACCAATAATAGTACGACGATGATGATAGGGATAACCTGATGAAATATTTCATTTATTCATGCCAAATTGTAAATTTTCTCTGTGTTTTTTTATTTTTTTTATTTTTTTTTATTATTTTTTTATTTATTTTTTTTAATATCTGAGAATCTTCGATCCAAAATTCAGAAAGGAGGGCGTTGTGGATATTTTATTTTGTTCCTCCCTCCCCCTCCCTTCACTTTGGGAATAATTTTTTTTGAATAATGGAAGGGATTAATTAAAAGGGTTCTTTTCGAGGACTAAGAATGCAAGATATTATTTTCATGTTTAAGATGAAGACGGCATGTGGTTCTGATGATGTATGACATAAAATATGGAATATAATATGAGATTTTAGGGACGTTTATGGACTTTTATGGGATTTCATGAGACCCTATGAGATATTATGGGATATGATGAGGATATGAAATGGGAAATGATGGAGATGTAATGAGGATATTATGGAGCTTTACATAATGAAGATGACATTTATTATATAATAATAACGTAGTAGTCTAACCCTTTAAAATTAAATGACATAACTAACTAAAGTATATTATGTAAGTAGTTGTAGTTATAGGTTAGATTTTTTTTTTTAAGTTTACGCAACATGCAAAATGATTTAACTGTTTGTTTGCGTTTCTTGAATTTTATACGTACCTTGCGTTTCTTGTGTTTTATACGTGCCTTGCGCTTGTCAACCGCCTGCAAGTGAAGATTTCTCCTTTTTTTTGTATTTTTTTTTTTCTTTCCCTGCCTGTTGTGTTATTTTTAGGGCTTATTACTCTTCGACCATGTTTTTACAGCAATAACTCTGAGGAAGCCCTGCCGAGGCAGGTAGATACCATGGTAAACAAGATAAGCAACATAAACAACATAAACATCATAGATATCATAAATAGCACGTACATAAAATACAAAATATGACATACACAATTTACAACAATCAACCAAGCTCTGAGCATTAATTCCCTTGGTAGGAGTGCTAAAGTCTAAGCGCACTGCCATTATTCACATTACACCAACTATTCCATGTGTTGAGGGGAGAAATGCCTTCATCTCTTGAGCAGCCTCTGTTTACTTGACACACACCAGGTGTGTTGCTGTATTCTTCAGCCTTCAAGAATGCATAAAACCCAAATGATTGCAGCTTTCTTCTCTTTCTTTATTCATCATCATCATCATTTCCTTCTTGACTCTCTGGCGTCTTGAATATTGATATATTGGTATATCGGTAGTTCCTTTTTCTATATTTTGCTTTCACCTTCTTCCATATACTTGCGTGAGATGTTGATACGAGATCCTGGATGTTACATTTGAGGAAAGAAAACAACAAAAAATACATATGATTAACATCGTCGTTTAGTTGAATATCCCATACAAATTGGGAATCAGCATTTCGGCTTGACCAAATGATATGGGAATGACTGACTTGAAAGTTATAAAAATTAGGTTAACTCTTCACACTCGCGCATATGAGTTTTTTGTGGATTTGACGGCTTTTCCTAACGTGACAATATGGACATGAGTGTGCTGCTACTAACCCATTTTTTCTAAGTGATGCACTGAGCTAATCAACTAGGCAATTCTTGACTGTTTTGTCTGATAAACCTCAATTAAGCTCTTGCCGACATTCAAAATACCACCATGATACAAAAAAAACAACAACACTAATATTAATACCCATATATTTTGATACCATGATGATGATTACTTGAACATCTTCTTCACCCACACACAGCTACTCCGTTGTGTTTATTATTTGAAGTCATTTGGATTTCGACCATATTTTCCTCCATTATTGGGTCAAATAAACCCCCTTTTCATATTTAGCACGGTCATTCCATTTCCTTGATCCTCTTTGGTGCCGATTGGCCTGCTTTTCGTGATCCCACTGGGCCTCATTTTGATTGAAAAAGAAAGTCCACAAACCACAAAATGGAAATTAAGTGTGCTACCTCATTCCTTTTCAAACACCCAAATACCCAAATACTTGAATACCTGACGAGTGTTAAGTCATTTCGTCATGTAAAATATCGAATCTTTTACCGATTTAATAAGCAAACTTGACAATGTTGCCTAACTATTTCAAAAAATTTCAAGTTGCCAAACTTGTAATGGATACTTTCCAAAAGCACAGAAGCATCCCACATCAAGTTGGTGTTGACCTCAAACATTCCGTAAACGACTACTGGCTGTTTCCTTAGTTCCCGAATTATCCCCCAAATGTGTTAACCGCGTCGGCTCAGGAATCTTCTAATAAACTTATACTTGGAAACCTTAACCTTAACTTTACTTCACTTTACTTTACTTTTTGTGGACACCTCTTGAGGGTTTAGGTAGACTTTCATTCACGGAAGCACATCAAGAAAAAGAAATGACAAAATATTTTTACTTTCTTCACTTAAGATTTAATACTCTACGATATTTTCATTGATAGTCGCAGACATTTAAAACTTTCCTACTTTTTTTTATTTATTTTTTCTTTTTCAAGTTCATTTCCTTTTTCATTTCCTCTTTTTCCTCTTTTTCTTTTCCATTTCTATTTCTTTTCCTTTTCTCCTTCTTCTTCTCTACATTTACCTTTACATTTATTACTTGGAATATCTTTATTTCACAGTCAAAACACAATTTTCGTTCTTGTGTCTATGAACGACTTCATCAATGACTGTTGCAAGGCAAGATTCTAAGATTATCTCTTCACACACACAAAGATCTCGTTCTCCTACTGACTCTACTCGATCTTTGTCCTCCTCATCTTCCTCAGATTCTTTGCCCATCACTCGCGGCCCTCAAACTCCAACCAAAGGCTTCAATTCAATTGACGACGAACAACTAGTTCGTTTAGTTCAGGCTTCTCCAACACAAAACGAGGAAATAAAATCCAAACGTCGAAGCCTCATCATTCAGAATTTCAATAGCCAACATTCATCCTTTTGCTTACCACCTACTGCTCCTATCACTCCTCTCTACAAGGTTCCTCCTAGTCACCGTTCTTCCCTACAAAACAACAAAATTGTACGATCTTTAAACAACCTTTATCGACACAGCAAACCAAACTCCTCTCTTAGCAGTCCTGTCGGGCCTGGTCTTACTACTGCAGCTATTTTCTTGCGAAGCTTATCTCCTATTAACGCTGACGTGCCTGTCCAACATATCGTTCATACCCACTCTGTGTCTCGTCTTCGTCACAGCTTTCCTCTTACTAAATCAACTTCTACCCTTTCCTTAAAGGCATCTCAAAGCTCGAACCGAAGAGCTACTTCTGTTAAAGTGATCACAATGGGAAGAAATTCTAGGGATGAAAAGGATGGCATAGCCAACGATCTCAGCCTTCCTCCTGCAGTTCCTTCAAAAGTTTCAGACACTCCTCCTCAACCCCCAACTCATCTCACATCGTCGAGCCTTTCTCCACAAAGGGTTTCATTGACGAATTTTTCTCAATTACAACAAACAAATTCTCCTGCCCCAAACCTCCAATCTAGCATTCCTCGCCCAACCCCAGTAAAACGCAAAACAAGAGTCTCTGATTTGTTTTCTCGACTCTCTTCATCCACTGCCTCTTCTCGTGCAAAAGTGGAATCAAAGCAGGCTTCCAATCTTCCACTTGTTGACCAACCAGTCGTTTCAAGAATTCCCACTAGTACTGCCACTTCTAATATTCCTGCTTCCAAGCTTCGCACTACATTTTTCAAATCCAGACATTCAACTGGGAACACATCGCTTTCTGTTTCTAAACCTCTTCCACCTGCGCCGTCTGCCCCATTGAAGAAGCAGGCAGTCAATACCAGTCCTCCTCCTTTGCAGCCTTCTTCTAAGACTTCAACGGAGGAAATCTCTCCAACAGCCACACAGCCACCCACTCAACTTCCCACCACTACTAAAACACAATCAACCGAAAACCAACCTCGATCATCACCACCTCCCCCTGCGATTCCTTCCCAAATGGTCAGCACAAGCATGAAGATCAACAATTCTCCCAGCAACAATGCTAGCAGTAATCAAATGATTTCATATCCACAGGGATGGGCAACCAAACCGTTAAAGATACCTACTGCATATCACACTCCTTCTGGCACATCGTCCCATTTGGTTAGCCAGCCTACAGCCGTTACTACAACTACGCCTTCAGTCCCAGCAACTTCAAAACCTATGGCTGTACGGTCTGCCTCTAACCCAATTAATGCCACTGTGACCGCACCTCCATTAAGAAGTCAGCGGTTAAACAGTACTGGTTCGTTTGTGTCACAAACCTCTAGTAGTCGTATTGCTCATGCTGCCACAATGGCCTCCCTTATGGCTAACTCAGCTCCTCAGACATCAGCTTCCACCGTCATGTCGCCTGCCTCATTGATTCGAAAGCATTCTGAGGGTCACAATTCTTCTATGATGTCTGGAAGACCGTCGTCTCGATTGAGAACACACCGTCGTCCTGGGTCCAGAACTAGTGGTTCTTCTACCTCCTCGCGTGCTCAAAATACTTTCAAGGTAGAAGAGCTCAAATCAAAGATCCAAGAATTGGAAGAAGTGCTGTTGCAAGAAAAAGCTGAGCGTGAATCAGTTTATACTCGAATGGGCCGTATCAATTCACTCGAATCTGCTTTGGAGCGTGAAAGGAATGAAAAGACTCAGCTACTATCCAAGCTTAAGGCCTATGAAAAATTTAACGGTACTGGCAATAATCATAGCGTTGCTTCACTGAACAATTCCACGGTATCTGCTTCGGGTGAAGAGCGAGGTTCAAACAACAGAAGTAGCACCCATAGTGACGGATCTTCCGCTGATTCTGCAAATTCTACTAGTAAGGAAAACAGTGGAGATGAAGGATCGTCTGACAGGGCTACAGTAGTTGGATCTCCTTCTGTAGATGAATGGCATCGACTTCTTCGCGATACAGATATCAAGACTGATGCTTTGGAATCTAAAATTTCTGCTCTTGAGATGGAGATAGAGAACAGAGATTTGCAACTGGCTGCTCGCGATGAGGATACATTTGGATATCAAATTCTTGAGTTTCAAAATGTAATTACTGAGCTGAAACTTCAAAAAGAAGGTCTCCGCAACGAAAATGAAACTCTACATGGCGAATTGCACAAGCTTAAGGATAGCTTCAAAAGTGTCAAGACTCGATCTCAAACTTTAGAACGCAAATTGTCTGGCAAAACAACTAAACTGGAGGTATACGAGTCCCAAGTTGCATTGGCTCAGGAGAAGTTTAACAAGTATACGGAAGAAATTGAAGCTAAAAACAAGATGCTCAATCATAAGGCACGCGAAATTGAGGACCTGCGGGCCAAGTTCAAATCGACCGAGTCTCATTTACTGGAGTCAGAAGCACAGGTAATTCGCGCCAATAAGCAGCTTGATCTTTATAGAGTAGAGGTGGAGAAGGCACGATCTGAAACTGAGCAGTCTCAAGCCAAGGCTCAGCACGAAAAATGGCAAGCTGAAAAACAGATGACCATTTTGGAGAGGGACAACCGCAGAAGTAAACGCATTATTGCAGCTCTGGAGACCTCACTTCAAGACTTGAAGATTTCCCTTGAAGAAAAGGCTATGGAGAATGACGAGTTAAACCGATCGATTCAAAAGGTAATGGAGCAGGCTAATGAGACGATTGAGGGGGCTAAAAGACATTCCTTCTACATTGCGTCGCCAGTAATGTCTCCCTCTCGACCATCTTCAGCTAACAACAATATGGCCCACCACCGTCATGACTCTCATCGTAATAGTGGATATGGGTCTGAACGTAATTCATTAAACTCAATGCTTTCCCGCAGGTCTCATTCTGAAAGCCAACAGTTTCCTTTTGAGAATTCATACCGAGCTATTTCCATGGTCCAGGAACCCATTGCTTAAGGCTTTATTGAGCACGCTGCATTATCTTTTACGTTATTTCATGCTTTTTTATTTTACTTTTTATTTTATCTTATTTTTTACTTATAATATTTTGTCATTACTTTGCTGCTTTCCTAATTTATCATTCATTTATTTTCAATATATTTTCATAAAGTCCTTTTTTATAACCAAGATTGATATTTAATAAAAATATTATTTTTCTGTTAACTAAAATTATGAAGAGTTATAATTTGAAAAAATAATAGCCAAAATAATGTACATTGGTTTTTACTCTCCCTGAGACATGACGAGAAGTTTCAACATGCTAAAGATTGTTTCTCAACTACACATGTTATAGACACACAGCTCGCAGGGTTTTCAATTATGCCGTGTCTTAGCTCATAGGGGGGGGGGATGAATAATAAGAAAAACCAATTCTTGCATCCTAGTCACTAGTTAAGGATTTGGAAAACTTCTGTAATGCTTTTGCAGACATTCCTGAATTGGGTGAAATTTCAAGTTTTTTTTTCAGGGGAAGTGAGTATTATATAATAAAACATAATTTACTACCAAATAAAGTGGTTTACTTCTACTACAACAGAAGAAAAAAACCTATAAAATAGCTCCAAATCATGATGCCACGAAAATATAATTAAATAAAAGAATCCTAGTCATGCTATCAAAAAATAAAAATAAATAAAGAAATAAAATGTCTACTTTTGATACATAAAGGATATCAACAAAATTCCCCAGAAATGAAATAATAGGCTAATAGTGGCTGTACGGCTATATGGTTAATGTATGAAGAACAACTATCCAAGTTCACTACAATTACACAAGTTCACGGCCAAGGCCTAAACCTTAGTCTTTAAAAGTTTGTAGGAAGATCTTCCAGTATAGATATCAAAGGTAGGGGGCCATTATGTGGCATTATAGATTGACTTTATATATATACATGAATGCTTGAATGTTTTGTATTCACTGTAAGTTTTGTTATAATTCTAAATGTGATCTTCATTTATATAACCTACGAAGTTACATTACTTGATGCCATTTCAAAATAATCACAAAAGACGGAGTATCATTCAAAGTTCTTAACTCTTCTTTATTAATTTTTTACCAGGTGTAAACTAAAACTTATTTTTTTGTGCTATGTGTGTGTAACTGCATATTTTCTAGGTCCGACCTTCAATCATCAGGAAAGAAAATCCCGGTGGGGAAGGGAAGTATGTTAGAGTTGGATTTCTGGGATGCGCGGCTCATAATATAGGAAATATTTTATCTGATACTCAAAAATAATTAATTATTTCATGAATGATATATAATAGCCAACCCTCCAAATAGAATTATGGTGAGAGTAATAATATAAATTTCAATGGGACATGACAAGAAATAAAATAAACAAGAAGGACTAAGTAGGCAGCGGTGGTAACAGAGATTTCCTTCTTCATGTACAAAAAGTCAGTTTATGAATACGGATGATAAAAAATTAGCCAAATACATGCAGAATTTTGAGTTCAAATATAATTGATTAAGCCAAATGGTGAAAATCTTAATACCAAAAACCTTTTGAAAATACTTAAATTTGTGATTTAACTCAATTACAAGAACATTAACCTAAGCTCAATTATCTAAATACTTTATTTCATTTAATTTAATTTAATTTAATTTCTTCCCTACTTCCCTGTAACCTTTTCAATTTTGTTCGACGTTTCTGATACCTCCCTTCCCTTGACACGCTCATATTTCATTTCATTAATAATCAGTAGGAATGAGTAACAAACCAAACCAAGATAGATATCACCCGTAGACAACAGACCATATAAAAGTCTAAGGAACACTGAACAGTCTTTAACTTCGACTGTCGGATGTATTTCAAAAGAATGACCCACTCGCTTCTAGATCAGCACAGTATACAAGGACATGTTGCAATTTGTAGTTGATACCTCAACTGTTTTGACAGGATCCAACCTCAATAAAGTTTGAACGTGAGGAAACAAAAACAACAAAGCACGTTAACCTTCAACTCGAGAAGATTTAAGATGATGACGATCATGTATTTTCAAAATCAAAGGGGGTAAAAAACCCCTTCTCTAACTATTGCAATATACTTAAGATCTTTCAACTGCCGAACGAGATCAACGGCGATCGATGTTCAGAACGATACGTTGATTGCTCCACAGAAAGTTTTTATTATTATTATTTATTCTCTTATATCACTCTAGCAATTTGTGAAGAAACCATATCAAGCCAATTTCATGGTGATTTGTTTTGAAGACATAGATTAAGTTACACAGATGCTTTGTATGCTATATTTCATAGTCGATATATTATGGGCTCATCAAGATCAACGGTTTAAACAATTTCAATATACTACTCCTATAACCTCTTCCATTTTCTTTTGCTATTATATCCCAAGTATATAAGAAGGACAAAAGGGAGAAAAAATGAAGAAAATAAATATATTAATTGAGTACAAATTGTTGGAATTATACTTGAACTGTCCATCCTCATCCATATCATACCTCATCCTCTTTATCCATATATTTTGTCCTTCTCTTAACCACAATTTTAGAATTTTCTTGAATATTAAGTTTGAATTACTACTTGATCATATCAATTTTAACTTTTAAATTTTGGGTTGAGGATTTCACTTCAAGAGGATGATATATCTAGCCATCTTACAACTGGTTAGGTAAATCCTGTCCTACGAACTATCCTTACCATCAATATACACGCAGAACCTTCTCAAATCAAGAAGGAAGAGGTAGGCAAACAAAGTTTTAAAACAGAACTAAAATTTAAACCTTTTAATTAAAACGAGACATTAAATTTTAACTATTTTTACGCCGATGGCATGTAAACAAATAAAACCGAATCTCAATTCCACTTTACATGGTTAGAAAAAGAAAAAAGAAAAAAGTAAATAAATATGTGTGCTATGAAGAATAAAAATAAAGGAAGAACAGAAAACTTTTTTTTTAGAAATTCAAAATCAAAACAATTCGAGACAAAACTAAACCAAAATCAGAATCATTATTTAAAAAAAATGCTCTATAAGCTGCATTTTTCTTTCGTTATTTTATTATAAAGTCATTTCAAAATACTGCCCGTTAGCGTTATGCAATTGAGACACTCCAGTGCGAACTCGACGGCGATGTTTGGACGTTGTATTTGATGACGGGAACCCTGTTGAGCTTGTTGCTGCTGCTGACTTTCCTCCACCTTCCAGGGGTGTTTTGTAGTAAGTCTCCACCGCCCATTCATACCACACCCTTTTTTTGTCTGTTAACCGCCACATACTGACATCCACCTCAGACCCCTCTGAGATATATAATGGCGTGGACAAGGGAAACCACAGTGGAAACCAAGACAACATATCCTTAGACTTGCTGTCACTAGTATCAGGTCGAGTTGATAAGTGCACATCTCTATACAATGTACACTCAAAGTATCCAGCCAGACCATGTATTACGCCCTGCGACGGAACAGTAAAGACGTGCTTGGCTTTTCTTGTGTTATGGAGATTGGGCTCAGAATCTGGAAGCCTACTTGGATGACTAAATGTCCAGGCTTTTGCAAACTGACCCGGTGATAAATAATCTATTGAGTTCAGCATGACCACATATGGTGTCTGTAATGTCGCATTATGTCCACCAATGTGAGCTTCTCCTCCCATACTCGATCCAGATGCAACACCAGGGCGTCCTGGAATAGAAATATTAGAACCTACAGACCCCTTGGCCTTGAAGTTACGGGCTGAGTTATAAAGTGTTGCAGACATGGCAGGTGTAAAATATGCTGAATAAGACTGAGGAATCATAATTCCATCAGAATCCAGCAATGTCTTACAGTCAAGACCATCAAGACACTCCGGAGACAGCTCATTGTCGCCAAAAGATCCTAGAAGTTCGCTTACAATTAGCGAAAGCCGAACTCCTACTGGACGCCATTTGCGCATATCTGTTAGCACTATTTCAACATTTTGCTCGGTCCATTCATATTGCAATCTTCGAGTCAAATGGACAAAAGCAGATTCATTTTTCTCGATAGCATAAATATATACATCTTTGCCTAGTCTCTTGGCTGCCGCTAAAACCCGGTCAACAAGAGGCCCTCGGCCAGCTCCCACCACGGCAACATGAATATAAGACTTGTGTATGTCACGTAACGCCTTGTAAATCGCTTCTCCGTACTGAGCATATTTGACAGGATCACGCTCAAATACTTCATATGTAGAACTTTCCAAATTCCCCACTAAGGGCTGGGGCGGCACCTGCAGCAGGTCATAATAACCTTCTGAATATGCTTCAATAGCAGTAGGTTTTGGCCGGATCTTCACCAAGTGCCGAACATATAGAAGATACGACGTTGCACCACCCTGAAAATCACGATCATAAACGTCTGAAAGTATCAGAAACGGATTTTTACGAAAAAATTTAAAAAGCAGGCTCTGTGTGGCCTTAGGGAGCACAGGGTATCCTCGAGCGTTGCTCACAAAAATGGCAGATGAAATCATTAACATTTTAACCGGCTCAGCATACCATCGCGAAGAGACAATAGCTGGAAAATTGCACTTGGGAGGTACTTGAAGTACCACGGACAGGTTAGATGGATAGTTATTGATAGTACGAATTGTGTTCCACACATCCCATATCGAAAGATAATCAGTAGGTGGAACTCGTTCGCCAGTTCGAGATGAGATATAGTCTTCTTCAGCAAGTGGCAAATGCACTAATAAATGACAGTAAGAAGGAAGAGCTTTCAAAATCTGAGATATGGCTTGAGCATATTGCTCAACATTCGTACGTCTTTTTGGACCACAGACAATAAAGTATGTGATACCACAATAAATAGCATAAGCAATTTCCTGGAGAAGAACTCGAACAGATAATGCAGCGATTCGAGGGTTTTTGGAATCAAGTTCAACCCATGGTGCCGTTAATGCAATTACGTTACGAATATGAGCTCCTGGAAGAAGTAAGATGTCATCGAATTCTAGAGGAGGAACGTCAAAAGAGGTAAAGGGGAGGGAATAAGCGGGCTCGGTAGGCGCTTTATGTGATGTAAGAGGAGAACTATTCGGCCGATGAGGAAATTTGTTAGCGGTAGAGAATAGAGATGGTACTGGTGAACCTCGGTCAAGCCAACCTGTAGAATTTACAGAGTGGGAAGATTTAAAAGAACTGGAAGCTTCTACAGAGGGAGAGCGTACAAAAGCCATGTAATTGGCAGTATTTTCATTCCTGAGAGGTCGAGACTGAAGCGGTTGAACCCTTGGGGGAGATAACGGAGGAGGGGGCATGGATACAGAAGCAAGTGATTTGACTTGCATTCCAGCATTATTCATCAAGCATGCCTCACTTTCAGCAAACAGAGCCTCAACGCGTGCTCTATATGCTGGCGTTGAGATCCTTGAAGTGATCATATCATATTCTTCTAGCAATGAACGCTCAACTAGCGTTTCATCAGTATACGAGTATTCAATTCCTGGTCTCTCTCCAGGAAGACTCACTCCAATAAACAATGGCGGGTAAGACACTGTGTCTGCCGACTTGACTTCAGCAGGCTTTTTAGATGTAGAAGATGCTATAGGGTGATCGTCTTTAGTAGATTGAATGGAGTGCTCATCTTTAACGGAATTTACTGAAGAAAACTGAGTATCATCAGGGGTATCATTAGTACCGCGATTCGCTGGAGTGGTAGTTGTAGTATCACCAGTTTCGGTAGACGTGACTGGATATAGGTTGGTATTGTTGTACCTGAGATTTGGCGTTGACTGTGCAGGAAGTTCGCGATGATGGTGCGACAAATCGTTCATTTATTCTATGAAATATTGCTGGTGAGATTAACAGTATCGGCATAAGAGAGCATTAAAAACTTGAAAAAGAAATATTTCGAAGGAAAATATAGGTAGTATGCTGAAATTATTAAATTGACTCAGGAGTCATACAATGAGAATGAGTAAGGCAATGAAATTAATGCAGTAAATGGGTTTGAAAAAAAATAGAAAAAAACAATCAGGGGAAGTAAATGTAATGGTGAATAAAATGTAGTCCAGGAAAATGGTAAACCAGTCAACCGAGCTTTTAGGGTGAGAAACTAGTCCTGAAATCAATGTTGTAACAAGTGAGAGTTAAGAGGAAAGAAATTTACACAATGAAGAAAAGAGCCCAATGATGGTGAAGCAGCTGAGCCTTTAATGAGTGAGCTCCGCTATGTCCATGTGAACCAAAGAAAAAAGTGAACATTCCAGAGCCTTGCACTTGATACAACTGAGTATAATAGATCCTACATATCATAAAGCAGTAAACCCCAAAACGGAATATAATAACCAATATTATCCATTACGTATTCCAGCCCAGTTATAGTCAGTAACTGCACACAAAAGGGGCAAGTTACAAGGATGATACTCTTAAACACTGGTAAAGTCTCCAACCAAGCTCTGAAAACAGAATAGTGGACAAAAAAAAACTTTACCTCAGTTTAAACCTGCAGTAAGATGTACCCAAACGAAATACTATCACAGATAACCTTCAGCAATAATTTCCATTCAAGTACTATTTGGAATAACGACCACTTAGTTCAATAAAAGGTCTAGGTTGGGAGAGGATAAGTACTACCGATAACAAAGAGTACAGGAACAGAGTTAAAGATGGATACAATAGTATTTCGCAACAGAAAAAAAATCTGGATAGCATATACGATATTTCTAGAAGACCGAGAAAAAAGTGGGCCTGAACCATCGAAAATTTGTAAAGAAAATATTATGACGAGTTATCGGATAGAAGGTTTTGTGTTTGTAAATTTGCCTCTACTATGGCTTTACCGTTCTTCATAGAGTCTTCAGAGAGCAAACACCTTAGGAAAAGCATGCCAGACTATGCTGTAATAGTTACCATACTTGACTTTGGGGATTGAATCCAACAAGAGGGAGAGAAAAACTAAACTGGATCAAAGTCTGTTTAAACATGTGCTTATATCGTTTTTCTTTTTTTTTTTTTTTTTGCCTTTTGTTTCAGTGATTTAACTACTTGGAGATCGAAGTCAAATACACTATTACCCAACGTATGAAAGAGGCCAAGATGCCGAAAGTCTCCCTCGTAAAACAAGTGAAGAAAAAAAAAAGACTAAAATGGAGAGAAGAAGGAGAAAGAAAAGAGATGGTCAGGTCAGGAAGAAGGAAAGAAGCTGAGGCCATGAGATGAACAAGACCTTATTAAATACGCTCTAAAATATAATCACAGCAATGGCTCCAGTGAGTGACAGGGTGAGTGTTGTGTTGGCAGTACTTCGAAAGACGAATGGGACTCAGCTCCATATAGGGCTGGGGTACAACAATGCATGGAAAAAATAAGTGCACTTTTCAGAGATTGACACTTATTTTTTCTCTTTTTTATTGTTTTTTATTTTTTTTATTATTTTTATTTATTTATTTTTTGTTTATTTTCTGACCCTCAACAACTCGATGGAGCACCACCACAACATGAACTAGGTGATGGTCTTCAAAAGTTTCGGGTTTTTTTCTTATTTTTATTTTTATTTTTATTTCCTCACTTTTCCTTTTTCCTTTTTTCCTTCTAATACTCACCAACTTCATCTTCATATTAAACTTCAACTAATTCACCAAATTCATTACCATCTAAGTATCTTGTGTACTTGCTTTTGTAACAAGCTACTTCATCGCTGGTCCTTGTCTTTGTTGTCTTTGGTCCCCAATATCAACTATCTATATATACTTTGTTGACGCAAAAAAAATAAACCAACAACATCAACAATCAAGCAGCCAGCCATAGCAACGCTAATTAACTAGCCAACTCTTTAAACAACAATTGATCTCGAGGACCTTTTCCTTGTATTTTCTATTGAATATTTGTTCTTTCGATATTATTGCATTCTCTAGTATATTTTTTCCTTACAGATACGCAACACAGCTTTCAATCACTTTCTGCTGTAAGTAACATTTATTCAACCATTGTACTTCAGTCTAAGCTAGTAAACTAAGATGATCAATGAATCCTGAATTCGCAATAATGAACCTTCCTTATCTATTTCATTAGCCGGATTCAAATATTTTACACTATGAAAAATTCTACCTAAAATCCCACGTCAACCACCCTTTGACTATTTTTTTCCCCTTCTCTCCTGCTTTTTTCTTGTCATAGGGGCTATCCCGACGAAATTTACCTATCCCAAGATACATCCTTCGCGCGATTTTCTATCTATTCTCATTCTTTTCTGTTTTCTTCTTTATCCTTTTTTTCCCCACCTAATCTAACTAATAATTCTTAGTTAACAAAATATTCAATTAAGCTTATACACTTCACAACCCCACTGCACGGAGCATGACTATGGACAAACGCCAACAACAACCACGCATACTGACGGTGGGCGAAAAATCTCGTCTACAAGAGTTTCAGGATATGATCCATTACTCTACTAGGTATGACCTACAACCAAATACTTTTACTTTCTAGGTCTAACTCGATTTAGATACTCTGATGATAATTTTGAATACAGGTATGAATATCATAAATGCTTGATTTCATCTACTAAGGCGATATAGACATGTCATTTTGCCAAAAAATATGCTTAAAGTGATTCCTAGAGATTACTTTAATAACGAGACTGGCACTTTGCGCATTTTATTGGAGCAAGAATGGCGAGGTCTAGGCATCACTCAATCACTTGGATGGGAACACTACGAGACTCATGGTAGGTATCTTACTAGCAAAGTATCAATTATTTTACCAGTGTACTAACGATATTATAGCTCCTGAACCTCATATACTACTTTTCAAGTATGATTTTTTTTTGATGTTACCTTGTGCTAATCTAACTTGCTAACACTGCTTTCTAGGAGAGCCAAATAAATAATTCTATGAATCAGCCAATGCAACTGCATATCTCAGCACCATTAGATTCGAGTTTCTATTACCACAGTCCCATTTCCCATTCGTTGACACAATTTAATCCATGTCGAACCCATCAAACCTGCCTCCTTCGTGTTTTCATCCGACTTTATCTTGATATTTTGCAAGTTAGTATTTGTGAGTGTAAATATATAAACAAATCAAACTAAAAAAAGAAAAACCTTCAATCAATATTTGGAATTACATTTCTGGAGTAAGTTCGCTAATACAAGAGGAAACTTACTCATTACAATTTTAAGAACAGTGCACAGACTAACGGTTTGAAGATAATATTTTCAATGGTACATTTCTTATGTGTGTTTTTCTTCATCATGTTCACATTACTATAGTTTAGCTTCAATCTGAGAGACCCTCGAAATCCTCCAAAGATCATCGTGTGACTCCAATTTGTTTTCAGCTTTTAGCTTTAACAGTTGCAGATGAATCCCTCGTTCAACCACAGGCCGAATACTTTCGGGAAAATCTTTGTAGATGACTTTAGCAACATCAGGTTCTGGTATGAAAGTAGTAGACCCATTTTCAAGGTGATGGGAAAATAAAACATCGACAACTTCATTTTCCCCTATTAAGCAATTTCGAATAAATTCAGAGATTTGGGTGGGGGATTGAGAGACATAATGTCCATAACTAGGGTACAGACGCACAATTGAGGAAGGGGTCGTTTTGGACTCAATAATACCGAGAATGAGATTTAAAGTGCTTATATAGTTTTGAAAATTTCCGGTCTCTTCTATGTGTTCAACAATGTCGCCACTAAACAAAACCTTCTCCTCTTCCAGCCAGTAAGCCATATGTTCTTTGACTGAATCTGAAGTATGATATCCAGTGAGGGTGAAACTATCACCTTTAAAACTTTGTCCATGGCTGAAGTGTTGTACTGGAAAAGAGTCCACAGTATGCCCATTGCTTGACTTGGGCCTATAAATTCTTTGTCGGTTGATTTTAGATCCGAGGTAAAAGTGATTCAGCATATGCTCCACACCAGTTTGGCAATTCGTCAGCAGAACAGCTGAAATTTCCACACCTAATAGTCGAATGTACATTGCGAGCATATCTGTATGTTCTTCAGTGCTATCACCAGCGTCAATCAACACCCGTTCCTTGCCTCTTCCTACTAGGTAAGTGTTAGCACCTTGAGTGCTTGATTTGTAAGAATTGAAGTCATGAATTCTGGTCACAAGGGGTGACAAAACAGAGAACTTGGGAATAAATGGAGTAGACTCCTCCATCATGCAACGAGAAGACATTTTTAAGGTGACAAGAAAATGAAAGAGAAAAAAGTGATGTGATGAAGGAAGAAAGGGAAAAAAAAAAAATAACGAGGAAGTTGGAAAAATATAATGAATTTGTGGAGAAGTTCCAGCCGGAATTGTTCAATGTTTCCCCAAGTAAAAGGGCTAGAACTGAATTACATAATGGTTCTGCCTTACCAATATTGCTCGAAGCTCCGAGACTCGTACAATTCCAATTCCAAAGTTTGTATATTAAAGTAAGAATAATAATAATAAACCCAATTATTATAAGTCTACCTAATTATTTAGGTCTTGACCATAAATATCGTCATTACTACCTTCAATTTATTGGTACTCCATAAACTCTTCAGTCAAGACTGATTCCGACACACAAATGGCAGGCTCATTTTTCCCCTTTTCAATTTGAGCAGCCATGAAAATGCCCTACGCCTGTTAAAGTAGCAAGCCAGACCACACTCACAAATAATAAACAAAACAATAAAAACAAACTTTATACTGCCATTTGTAAATTTACACACTTTCCTTGCTCTTTCCTTGCTCTTTCCTTGCTCTTTCCTTCACGTAACTGCTATATTTTTTTTCTTTCTTTACACGTTGTTTATACCAAATTATATTAACTCTCTTCTCTTCGGTGTACTCAATTATGCTTAGAAATCCTACTCAAGAGAGTAGAGAAGAAGCAGACTCTTCTGAGTCTTCGTTGTTAGACCGAAAACAGGTCGGCCCCAATCAACATGACGACACCGACCTACACAGTTCTGCATCGGACTCGTATTCGCAGATCCCAAGGTACCCCTCTCAACCATCAGAGAATAGTCATGAAGAACATAATTACTCCGAGCGCACACCGTTGTTGGATCCAGATGACCCTGCTGTTTCACCCTTGAATCTGCCAGGCGTCCAGGCCATGCGAATAATTTTGGCAGTGATGCTGGCGCTGACCTACTTTTGGACAATTCTGTTATTCATCAACTGTTTTGTGTCCGTTCCGTTTATGAAGTTGAGAACTTCGGGCTTTTTAGAACTTGAGTAAGTGATGGGTTCCCATTAGTGGTGCGGATATATTTACTCTTTTTTGCTAACAATTCATGATATAGTCTCTGCCTGCTATCTTTAGTTACTCTATTCATTGCATTACTTTTTTTCAATGTACCATCTTCCGTGGAACTGATTCTGGGATACATCGTCAATGTCTGCCTTTTGGTTCAATTTATCCTAATGTGGACTATTCCATACATGCGTCATTCCTATGGCTTCATTGGAATTTTCATCACAGGGTGGACATTAGTATGTCTTGTGTTAAGTCTGATTGTGAGCCCTCAAGTAGTGAAATGGGGTAAAAGCCACGAAGAGATCAGGCTCACAGGCCGTCGGGAGACTAGACGCACAATCAGTGAGTGGTTCAAGATTTCCTTTTCCTTTCTACTTCTTGTCGTCTTTGTTGTTATTCCTGGAGTTCTCTTCTTTTTGGGGTTTATGCTAGAGGTTTATGACACAACACGACTACTTCACAATACTGGCGCTGCAACTGCTGGAACGTTTGTTACTGTTCCTAGCCGTCCTGGCAAATTCTCTCATGAATACTCTGTTTTCATCGAATGTACACCTACCCATAAGAACTTAAATCCACCTTTACCTCCTGACCAAGAAGCACCTATCGTCCTCATTGAAGCCGATGACAGCGTTTCTGCCCAAGTATTCTACGAAGGTTGGGTCGAGGAATTGTATAATATCAACAAGATTTCAAAAGTCTGCTTTTGGAATAGACCGGGTCGTGGATTTTCAGATGTTGCTCCTTCACCTTTTTCATTAGAAGACAGCGCTGATGCTCTCACGGCTGCATTAGAAGATATTTTGGCTCGAGAGAATCCTATTTCATCTTCTATAGACGGAGAAGATGAAAAATCATCCCTCCCGTTCCAAAATCACTCATTGGCGTTGGTTTCACATGGCCTAGGCGGTTTATACTCTCGTGCATTTGCGTCTCGTCATATGTCGTCCATCCATTCCATCCTGCTTGTTGATACTCTTCATGAAGATATTTTGCGACAAACGATTGGACCCATAGCTCATGGCTTTATGCTCTGGCTTGACGGAGTTCTTTCCCCATTAGCCCTTGAGCGCCAGATTTCTTGGCTGGTCCATGGACGTGGACCATCATATCGATATCTCAGTGGTATGAGTGGTATTGGCAGGTCGTCTGGTTCTTCTATTCGTGGTAGTCATGGTGGGCTTGCTTATAACACAAACCCAAAAGAGATTAAAGCATCATTACAGGACCAAATGGCTGCTCTGAGCGGAGCTATGCGGAACGAGGTTCAGGACTCTAATGAGTTATTACAAGGTTCCAATATTCCTGTAGCGGTAGTTGCTTCTGCCCAATCTATTAGGAAAAATCGTGACTGGTCTTCACTTCAAAGAAAACTGGCAAAGCTGACTGCTAATAATGTGGCTTTTGAGATTTATGATGGACCTCATGAGATTTGGACGGCAAGAAAGGCAAAAGAACAGCTACAGGACTTATATACACATATTCTGAGAGAAAAGAGGACTTCCTAGTCGTCATCGTGAAATGTCATGGCGACATTGAAGTAGGAATTTCCATCAACAAAAAAATCCTGCAACTCCAACCGTTTTTACTTTAATTTACTTCTCTATTCAACCATCAATTTATAGGTTAATAAATATCTTTGTTTTCTTTTTTTTTTCCCGCCAGCTTTGCTCTTATCTTTACTTTTCCCTTGACTTTCTACTTTTCCACGATAATAAATTAAATCCCACTAGCTTGGTTTTGTACTCTTTCTTTTCTTCACAAAAATAAAACACTAAGTAATAATAAAATAATGAAAATGAAAATAAAAAACATTGTCACGACGTATTGGCACTGCTTTCAGCTTCAGCTGCGATTTGCTGCAAATGAGAAAGGTCCGGTGTCTCGATCTCAGCCTCTAAATCGCACATGGCCCGACAGTTAGGACACAAAAAGTGTGGATATGACTTGATCACCAAAGGGCGGATGCATTTATAGTGCCATGCATGAGTGCATGGCGCGATGAACAGTGCTTGACAGGGCTACAGCTGGTTAGAAATTATCATAAAAAGAAGCTCGATATCTCACACATACCGCCACTGGCAAGAGGCAAATAGCACATTCTTGTAATTCTTTGGTATTTAGCGAACAGATGTTTCGTAGATTTGACAGTGCATTCACACTATGATTGTTAGTAACGTAAACCCCCGACATAGTAGCGTATTTTCATCACTTACTTGAAATTGTTAACTCGTTTTTGCCAGCTTCGATTCACTTCAACTCGAACTTTGATGCATTTATAAATTTCTTCAGATCCGCCTCTGAAGTCCATCCCTAATTGCAGAATATCACCATCTTTTAACGCATAGGGCTGCGACTGCTGGCATGCGGGTGATAGCCGGACATGATTAAGAAAAGTTCCCGAAGAAGACTTGACGTCCTGTACAAACCACTGGCCATCTTTGACATTCAACTGGGCATGTGACCTCGAAACAACCTTGGACTTGAATACAATAGGTGCATGCTCGGGTTTTGGAGGCGGACTTTCTTTCTTCTCGGTGTATCGACCCACACGAATAACTAGGCCATCGTGAGCCTTCCGTTCAACAGAGTTGATATATAATGCAGGTGTGGTGGAAGAATGGTCAATGAAGGGGGTAAGACGAATAGAATATGGATCTTCTTCATCTTCTTGAGCATCGACAGATGACGAAGATGCTTCTTGTTGAACTACATCTTGTTCAGCAGAGTTCAAGGGGGGTGAACGAGATGACGATGCAGTGATATTTGTTTCTGGTTCAGGTGGAGATTGATCCATTTCTACATCTGAAATATCACTTCCTGGTGAGTCATTCATACTGGGTAAAATTAATGGGTTTCCCGAGGGGGCTGACGGAGATGTCGTTGAGATATCCATGCTACCAGAGGAAATAACTGAAGGTTGAGGTTTAGTGCTAATGGATGGTAAAGGTAGCATTACAAATTGAACAAATATTTTGTTATAGCAGCCGCAAAGAAAAGGGGAGAAATGAATAAGTCCTAAGTAGTTATAAAAGTACTAGACAAGAACCCAAACAGCTAGGGGATTCCATGAAAGCCTTTAGAGAGGACAAATAGGTGTTGGTATGATACCAGGGAGAGGAGGTAGGAAGAGATGGGCAGGGAGGGTTGAAAATACCCTCAAAAGAGAGTCTTCAGGACTTTGACAAAATACTGAATGCTCCAAACGGTGGAATACAAATAGAAAAACAGGACTCCCAGGTGGTGAAGCCTTTATTAAGGTGCTCAAGTTGCTGTCGATATTAGGTGTTATTGTTTGTTTGGGTTCATGAGAGGAGAAGTAGGAAACAGAAACAAGAGCTCAGAAAACATGGATGAGTGATGATTAGGTAATGACAGGGATTGAATGCTTTAGGGTTGGGGTAAAACAATATAGCAGGCAAATTGGATTGAAGGCGATGAACAAGGCTGGTCTAAATAAAAGCAGCACAAAAGAGAAGAGAGGCAAGGCAGATAGAAGATGCACAACAGTATGGTAAGGATTAGGTAGTGTTAAAGCCAATATTATATTTCTCAGAATGTAATGTTATTCACAGTAGTCTTTGACTCTATTTCCATCACACGATCTTTGTTCAGCATATCCTTCTTGAACCACTGAAACGCAAAAGACGAGAAGCTCGGACTCAAAATGGGGCGAATACGCAACTATCTCATTCAGTAATGCACATCCTGTCTAATAAAACTCTATGAGCAACTAATACGATATGATCGAGCAACAGTTTGAGAAAAAAATTCATTAAAAGAGTTTACATATCAATGGCCTTGGAATATACTACATCTGAAAGTACTAAACAAAACCTATGGCTTAAGAGACAAGAGATCTAAAGGCTCATTATTTTCTGGAGACACAATTTCATCATAGAGCAGAGTGGTCAAGAAGTCTGAAAAGGTCTCACCAGTGATTTCAGGTAAGAAGTATTTGGCAGCCAACTCAAACTTATTTCCTTCTCCTGCATTTGCCATGAGTCGGCCAGTCTCTTCTTTAAGAATCTTCGCATTAAGCTCTGGAGTGACTTTTGCACCAGTGTCAGATGTAGTGACTCCATGAATGACCCATTGGTTTAGCTGTGATCTTGAAACTTCAGCAGTAGCAGCATCTTCCATTAAAAAGTCAATAGGAACACAGCCAAGGCCACGAAGCCAAGCTTCCATGTAGCTAAGCCCGATAAAGATGTTTTTTCGGATTCCTGCCTCAGTGATCTTGCCACCGTCAATAGAAGTGTCAAGAAGATCCTTGCCCTCAACAGCAACATATCCTGGAATGTCCTTCTCAGGTCTGAAGTAAATTTGATTAGGGGCAGGCATGTGAGTGTTGAAAACATCATTCGCTATTTCAGCCAGAGCTGGATGAGCAACCCAGGTTCCATCGTGGCCCGCAGTAGCTTCACGAAGCTTATCAGCTCGGACACGCACCATGGCGGCATCATTCGCAGCCACATCTCCTTTAATGGGAATTTGAGCCGCCATACCACCCATAGCATGAACACCTCGCTTGTGGCAAACCTGAATGAGACGCTTGACATATGAAGACATGAAATGAACCGTCATAGTAACATCGCCACGGTCAGGCAAAACTTTATCAGGAAAAGTTCGGAGTTTCTTAATAGTAGAGAAAATGTAATCCCATCTACCGCAATTAAGTCCAGCAGAGTGCTGTCTGAGCTCAAAGATGATTTCCTCCATTTCAAAAGCACCTGTTAAAGTTTCAATCAAAACTGTGGCTCGGATGGTTCCACGGGGAATTTCCAAGTAGTCTTGGGCAAGGTTGAAAATGTCATTCCATAGTCTAGCTTCATGATAAGACTCCATCTTGGGGAGATAATAGTATGGACCTTTGCCTGCATCGATGAGTGCTTGGGCATTATGATAAAAGTAAAGGCCAAAGTCAAATATGGAAGCTGACATCGGCTCGCCATCAACAATGACATGCTTCTCAACCATGTGCCATCCTCTGGGACGAACAAGAAGAGTGGGGAGAGAGTTAGAACGCTCCTCCGCATTCTTGACTTTGTACTTCTTTCCAGAGTCTTCAGCAGTAAAATTTGCGTTATTTCTGACAGCATCATATAGATTAACCTGACCCCAAATAACGTTTTCCCATGTAGGGGCCATTGAGTCCTCAAAATCACTCATATAAGTAGAAACGTCGGAATTCAAGGCATTAATAATCATCTTTCTCTCAGGAGGACCAGTGATTTCTACTCGACGGTCAACCAAGCCTTTTCCAGGGGTAGGACCTAGCCAAGATGGATCATCTCGAATTTGCTTTGTTTCCTCTAAAAATGTAGGCAAGTTACCGGCTTCAATATCCTTCTGGCGCGCCACTCGGGCAGCTAAAAGATTTTTTCTACGCGCATTGAAAGCACGCTGAAGAATAACAAGAAATTTGAGAGCGCCCTTTGTGAGAATAACTTGAGGAGTGGTTCCGGACGGATAAGGGCTAATCTTATCCAGATTTGCAAGAACTTTAACACCTTCGAACGACATGACTGAATTTAGATAGTAAGTGGAAAGAAAAATAGTAAATATGTAATAGTTTAAGAGCAATAGGAGGACATGCCTACTATTTATACTGTTCCCTAAGACATGACAGAGCAGTTGACTTGGAAGTTGGGGGTCTTGATCTGAGCAACTTCGGACATCTGGATCTGGAGATTTAAGAAAGAAACGCAAGAAATGCGTATATTTGTTATGTATAAGTCATGCTTTTTTCTAGAAATGCATAAAGATAGCCGAGAGTGACACGGGAATTACAACCCGTGTCAAATGTTATCATGGTTAGGGTACTTAAAGCATGATGAATCACTAAACCCGGCATTGGCATTGATTTAGTTATTTTTCCTCGGAGTTTTCTCGATGGAGTTAAATTAAAATTTATTGATTCTATTATGAGGCTTACATATACAAACAGAGGAGCCAAAATACAGATCTGGAAACCCTATATTTGGCGAAGAAATTAATCTCAGTTACTATTGAAAATCATTGGGGTTGAAATAAAATATTTTGGACGCGAAAAAATTCTTGAGCAGAAAAGATATTGTAGTTCAAAAGAAAATAGTCTAGTAACCAAAATAAGTAAGATTTATTTTTGTCAAAGTTTGATTTGCTTGTTTCAATCCTTCGACATGATATTTAGCTAATACTAAAGATGAAATCATTACCATCAATCTGCGACCCATGAATAAAATCTTGATCGAAAAATTCACATTCATCTTGAGCTTACCCACGCAAAATCATATTTGATCTTGTCGGGTAAGTGGGTTTTAGTTACCTATATAACAGGTAAATAAAAGGATCAAATAGAAGGCACTGCAATTTCCAAGCTCAAATACTATTATAATAGACTTTCAAGATACGCAATAATATAATCTATTTAAATTTCTTTTTGTCAAAGGTATTTGCAATTTGAACTGAGAGGACAATTCACTTATTGCATTCTAGCCCTTATATAAATTGAAGCTCCTGGCCAGTATCGTATATAATAGTGATTATCATGAGTAAGAGGTTTAACAACAGAGTCTGCTTAAGAATAATAATTATCCTCACAATAAAATTTTATTTATTATGGAAACATATTTAAAATCACCACAGCCATACGAGTTAGCAAGATCAATTGCGCTTTAGAAGACTATTGGTAACGTAGCACTTTGAATGACGTTATTTTGAGTATAGAACCAGTTTCCATTATCTGGAATGCTATTTGCCTCCATGCATTTTTTTAGAGATATATATGCTTTCAAGTACCATTCCTAAGTACCTAGTTGTGAATCTCGTTGATGGGTTTTCTCCAACTAAGAGTAACAGTTTTGTTTCAAAGTAGAAAAAACCCATATAACTTAGTTGAAATTATCATTCTTAACTTTTTTTTCTTTATAGGCTTCATTATTTTGAGTACTTCATGAATTTCAATTTTGCTTTCCTACATGATTGTCTCAATTCAGATAGTTGAATAAAAAAATAAACATTTCTATGCTATACCCATTTGCTTGAATACGTGTCCAAGCACCATCATCTGAGCCTGCAGATGTCATTTGAATCCAACCGCAAATCTGAAACAGAAGACGATGAAAATGAGGTCGAAGGTAATGAAGAAAGGAAAGGGGCTTCTGGTTAGACTAACAGGATTTGAAGTGAACTATCAAAATTAATGTGAGATTGTCATATTTTTATTTCTAGTCTACATAATTTGAACTTCCGGAATTAATAAGAAATTATATACAATCGGAGTGAAAAGCCCGTTTTATACCGCTATCATCACCTCAACGGCATCTTCTTATAGAAAAATAAATCAGCTTAAAAGTGAACTAAGAATTGTGGCAAAAATTAATCAGTAATTGAGGAGCGGGTACCGGCCCGGCGATAAATTCACTGGTTCTCCAAAAAACCAGTTAACATGGGTGGTGTGCGATTCTGATTCTGTTTTAGTCTACTTATTGTATATTAGAATATGTAATAGAGAATAAAGCAGTAGAAATACTTGAAAAATAAGATTATTTTGTTTAGTGATAATAAAATAAAACCTGAGTATGATAAATAGTGTTGTAGTCATAAATCGGGCTTGCAAACATAAATCGGGCTTGCAAACATTTATTCTGAATGATCCACATTACTACTGCATTTGTATTAAAAAGTTGAAGTAATGAGATGCTTAAACTTTATACACACTTAATAAATTTTTGAGTGACTTTGATCTAATTTGATTATTTCCATACAGGTGGTAGAGAGGAACTACTTGAGTCCCGTAAAACTATTTATTTAACAATCCTGGATCACTTATCGATGAGGCTGTGGAAGTTTGTGATACGCTGTCACGAGTTAATATGACAAGACCAAATAAAGTCCCAAGAAAATAATAAGCATAAAGTCAAAAGTTCAGGCGACTTGCTCCTCCTGAAAAATGTGTTACTAACATCAAATCGAAAAACGTTCACATTTTCATCAAGTAAAGAAACAATTCTATTAGGGTCAAATTTTTATGTCAAATATGATTAGGAGTGCGTAAAATTCTGGAGGACGCTAAGATTGAGTCTGGGGTAAACTTGACCAGAGAAAAAAAAATTTCAATACAAGGAATTTTCATTCCTTTATTTTTGAGTAAAGAAAACTCAACTAAAAAACTAGATGTAATCGTTTTAGTGTTGCTCAAGGATGTCAAATAGAAAGTTCCAACAAATTATTCGTTTCTTCCCGTCAATAGATGTAAAAGAGGTATCTCTAGGAGCGTGCGGCTTTTTCCACATTCTGCAAAAATGTCACGATATTTTTAAGGTTGAAGAGTGCCAGAACATACCAGAAATATTACGAAATATAAAAACAACTTTCCATTAAATGATAATTGACTAAAATAAATACAATAGAGAGAAAAGCGATGCAATGTGGTTAACCTCCCAAAAGCTTGTTTAGAACAATATTATACGAATCTTTATGCTTTACTTGAGAAGGATAAAGGCGGCTGGACATCCTTTTCCAACGCTCCGGAATCTTTTTTCCTTTTCCGCTTGATGTTCATCAGAAGTCTATAAAATTAATTATAAATGTGAAATATATCTCCACTTATATAAGTGCTTGACGTAATTAAAGGTATTTAGCTGGTTGATAGCCTTTTCTGGAATATCACTTTTATATTTTTGTTGAATTATAGCATGCCTGTAATCTCTGAACTTCACGCACACGACTAGAAATAAGGCCATTTGAAAAAAAGATATAATGACATAATTTTTAATTTGATATTCTAAGCTATAAAAGACTTTGTAATTGAATGATTGACTTATTGGGTTGAAATGTTAAGGAGGTAAAAAACTCGGTTTTGATAAAATGTTATGTCTATGCTCCATGTACAGGTATGAAAATAAAGTGAAAAATCCATGTGGCCTACTAGACTTTCTATAATAAGTAAATATATCAATTCTTATTATAATATGGATATATTCAAGGGTGACAAATATATTTTACACTTACCACTGATTCATGACAGTGCAGGTAAAATAAATAATAGAGACGTATCATGTTGCATCCATAGATACGGCACGATTAACTTGTTTGAAAATCGGTCTTCAAAAATCGAAATCAGAAGTTGTACAAATGGTTTTTTTCCTGCTATGAATCTGCTTAAAATTGGTCTTTTTGCTTCCAGGACTATCTGAAAGATAAAAGTGGACATATTTAACATCTCTTTCATATACGATGCCATAAAATTCCAAATTTCTCACTATAAACAAGTTTTTTTGCTCTTGTATCTTACAGGATTTTAATTTATCAATGGAAAGTTAATATTTAAAATACAAATTTAAAATTTCCCATATTATCAAAATAAAGTAAGGAAACTGGGTTATATCTGTGCACAGGCTAGAGTATCTACACTAAGGGCTTATTTCTGCCCATATTTAATAATCTTAGGTACTAAACATTAACCATTCATTATTTTAATTTCAATTAAATCAATTCATGTATTATTTATATTCTTGCTTCTACTTTTCAGTTTTTTCATGTGGTTATGTATCCTGCTTTAATTCCAATAAAGAGCATAATTTTATATATGATGTACAAAATTTAGATGGATACACACTATATATAAGATATATGCGATGTAATATTTAATGGTTATTAATTTAATTTCTAAATTTTAATTATCTATACTTTTCAATTGGAAAAGCTGCGGGATCAAGTATCGTATCTCCGTAAAAAGTAAAACATTTTTCAGTAATTATTGTGCTCATAATCTCTAATAGTTGTTGTCTTTTTTGTTGATTAGTGTTCAAATAAACTGAATTTTTTATCTCTCTACATGCTTTTCAAGTAAATATATCATAAACCATATCATAAAATATAACTATTTTACTTTTTAAATATAGAAAATGTTCATTCTCATATCTACAATAAATTAATAAGAAAAATCTGTATTTTTTTCTGAGTTAAATGGAAGATGATTTCTTTTCCATATAAAATGCCCAAATTAGCAAAAAGGGTCAGAGAATAAAATGAGAATCTCATAAGCAATTTTTTTTTGATTAAAAGCAAAATTTTATATGACTTTGAATTTCAATCATCCGTTAATTACGAATTATCACCATGTAGATAACATTCTTGGATTGTTTGGCATTTATCTTGGCTAAGGAAATATGATAAAGTGAATCATGACAATACGTGAAAAGTATTGACTAGAATTAACCACAAACAAACAATAAATAATATTGGTGGAATAATTTGATTGTTTTCATTCGGTTTTATTTTTATTTTTTTGATAACAGTGATTTTTTCAACTCGCGTAAAATTTAAGACAATTACAAATTCGAAAATTAAAAAAAAAATCAAGAAATCCGTTAAAAGAAATTGTACAAGGATTAGACTCTAAGTAGTATATATATTTTCTACGATCAAAAAGTTGATCAATTTATGCAAATTGAGAAGAGTGTATAAGAATAATTTATTTCCTATAAACGCCATTCATATACATTGTTACATGGTATCTCATTTGATTCATATTGTTATCTACTCTTTTTTTTGGTCATGTTATAGTTTTACTTTATTTTTTCTTCTTTCTACTAATATAATAGTAACTCAATTTTCTTCCCTTCCTGCACGAAGTCTTATTGTGCTGAGAAATAAAATCTAAACATTCAAGAGAACCCTTAAAACCAAAACTCTGGACAGAGTTCGTCATGGTGTCCCTGTCGCATGGTAGGCTTAGACAACGCATTTTTTGTTTATTATTAGTGGGACTTATTTTGTATAGGTTTTTGAAAAACAGTAAAAAAGATTACTGATAAATGTCCAATTCATTAACTTCAAGAACAAAGTACAAGTAGCATGTATATCAAAGATTACAAAAAGTTTGTACTTCTAATTGAGTTCATAATGAATATCAGGTTAGTATTTCTAGTGTTCTTAAGTTTATAGTAACACAAAAAATATAAATTCTACATGACCCTAATTGTATCACGTTGGAAAATGAGAATGAAAATAATAACAATAATAATAAACAATTCATGACAAACAATAGCAGAAATTTTTATCTAGCATAAATAGCATGACTAGTGAACCAGACATATTAGAGAAATTCAATGTGAAACAAATCTAAATCCTATAGAGTTTTAAGTCTTTTCATCGATTTTATATTAATGTATGTGTGAAGCAAGTTGTTAGTGAGAGTGACTGTGGCAGACCACATAAAGCTGAACCACTTAGCTGTAACCTACTTGATTTACGAGTTTCTGGTATGATCTAGTATAAAAATAATAGTTCGTGTAAGATCAACGAGACGTATCCGCAGTATGTATATATGGGTGCAGCAGATATCTTCTCTACCAGACCATAAAATTAAACTTTGGCTTACAACTGAATTGGAGAAGCTACAAGTGCATAATGAAGATATATTATAAAATATTATAAGCAGGCCGCCTGCCATTCATTGTTTAAAGGCACACTTAGTAAATGCCTTTTGGTTGTAGAATAATAAAATCAAGTCCATGTGACCATCTCACAAATATTTGTTCTCATTCCTTCATCACTATTCCTTTGCCATATGACAGAAGGTCAAGTGCATAATTATGGAATCCATGTAAAAACATTACAACGTGCCAGTATAATTGCTGAGGTTGAATTAAAAAGGACCCGAAGAAATTCCGATAATAGTATAAATGAAAGATATTCCGAAATGAAGAACCAAAATACGGAAAATATTTTTAAAAATTACATCATAGAACTAACTGACATTTTCAAGGTTGGCAGTGTTTTCTGCCCTTTTCTTATACCATGCCATCCTCTGAACCTGTTTGTCCTTAGACCATGATGTAAAATGTTTATTACATAAATATTATATAATATAATTTAACTTAAATTCCCAATACGGCTAACTCCGTCCACCTAAATCCAACAACACAGACCAAAATAACGCTCAGCTAGCTGGAAAGTATTTTAGTACAGCCAGCAGTAATATGCAAATGCAGGTCAGAAAAGAAATTCATCTCTTGGATACAACGAATTTGAACCGAAGGTCAAGGTCAGCCGTTGCGTGGCGTGACAACTTGACCAAAAACACAATAAAAAAGAAATAACCCAAAGTGAAACGATTTCCTTCTTTTCCCCATCATCTAGAAATTATGGACATGAGACTTGTTAAGAACGGAAGAGCTAGGAGATCTTGGCCAATCCCAAATAGAGGAAAGGGATGCTGATTTTAGAACCTTAGTACTTTATTCATAGAAGAAAACTGAATCTCATGTTTTCTCTAAGGCGGGACTGGGCGGGTGTCTGGGTTGATGTGATGCTGTTAGGCTCATCTAAGAAAACGGAACTGCCAAGCCGAATCTGGATTATTTCGAGAGATTACCTTATGTCTGTTAAAAGAAACACATTTATTTAGATATTAAATATTCATGATCACGATATTGAGATTATGATAATGATGGCTGACAGCTAACTGCAAAAGGGGCTGTCAAAATAGAATAGAGTCTTCAAAATTCTAGAAAGTTGGTTTTGAATTTAGGGAACAATACACGCGTGTATATTTAGAGTACAGTAACAATGCTACTAATAATAAGTTCATAAAGGTGAGTTCATGATGACCTTGATTGATAATTTTAAGTTAATGATGATGTATATCAAAATAAAGTGAAATATTTCCAACAACCACATTAAACATATTTATGTGGGCCAAATGGATATGACGGCTAGAAGAGTCAAGAATTTTTTCCGGGTGTTGTGGCTGGGTGGATGGATGGTTCGTTCTGAGTCAATATCGTTAGGAGCTTGACCAGTATTTTCCGTGAAACATCTAATGGACCAAAATTTACATTAAAAATGAATCCAGTATAAAATTAAGTATCAAATGAGTATTTAAGCGTAATTCAGAGTATTTAAGAATAAGAACGAGGTAAATACGCTTTCAAAAAGTATCCAATGTTGGGGAATAGAAATGTCTGTCATCTCGTAGTATATAATTTTCATACGTAAAATACGGATTGTAAACTTTGAGCAAAGTTTTGAAAGGATTAGAAAAGGTTTATGGCAAGAATTGGAGAATGAAACCAAAGTGAATTAGAGTAGGAGTAGAGTAAAGAAAGTAGAAAAAAATGAGGAAAGGAAAATAAAGAATTAGGTTTGAAAACTGTCCGGAACAACAGGAATCTCCGACTAAGGTTTATGGGGCTGTTAAGTTTATGCATGTTCGTGTTTATTTATCTTGATTTATCGTGATTTCTTCAACTAAGTACCTGTGATTGGAACAACACTAAGAAGAAAATTACGTTTATTTGTATTTTATTTTATGCCATTTTCATTTGATTTGATTTTATTTGTGACTATATCGCATGAATATGCGTGTCTAATAGTGTCTAAACTTTTCTCACAGTTGTTTTAAATTAAGATATGGCGAACATTAATGATATTAGAATTGGTGGGCTCAACTTGAAATTTTGTCAAAACTCGGCTACCACGGAATTATTCTTATTCGGCTGGCAGGAAGGAGAATATTCGTGCCCTATTTGATTATTTATAGACAAATTCGAAAAGGACCAAATTCAAAAATCAATAAACATCAACAAATATTCGTAAAATGAAATAAAATTCATGTATAAAGCCATGAAAAAAAATTTTAAAGAAAAAAGTGACATTGCTTAGATGCTCAACGCGCGTTTATTTTTATTTTTATTTTAATACTTTTGTATATATTTCCAAGTTATAGACACATGTGGTGTTCCATTCTAGTACAAAATATGAGAATACAACATGTCACTATGACAGCTGGATGAGATTTCGGATGACTTGTGCATTACCAATAATTTCTAGTGGCTAATGGGCGATTTCTAGTAGCTTCTACTAGATGCCTGGAGTTGGTGGACTGACTTTCAGGAATCTCTGAGTGTTCCAGTTCAAGCCGAAGCCTGAAGACTTGGGACTTGTGTCACAAGGCAGTGGGCGTAACAGCCTTTTACAGCAAAGCCCGTGACCACCCGCCATAACAACGCCTCGTTTTCCAGTCCCAGCCGTGGATTTACAACACGGAAAATAATACTAATATTAAAAAATATAATATTTATCAAAAATATCACTAAAATTGCACAAATTATGATATTTGAAAAAGCTTGAAAATTGTAATTAATTATTTAAAAACCGACACTGAAAAGTTACTTACGTATGTTTCTGCGTCCTGCCATTTGGCTTAAAGATAGCCAAGGCGCGGAGTTGGCGGGTTGTTTTATCATCACTAAATCATTGATCTACTAAATTAATGAACTAATAAACTAATATACTAATATACTAATATACTAAAGAATAAAAACAAATAAATTAATGAATTATTATATTTATTAGTGATACCTAACTAGTTATTACTATTTTTTTTTTTTAATCTGTAAGTTTACACCACTGTTTTTCACCACTTTTACCATATTTTACTTGTTAATTTGTACATATTATGCTTTTAACTGCTTTACTTTACTGTTTCACTACCTGAGATGATGCATTTAGGCCTACTTTCTACGTCGTGCATAACTAGACTAATCCTAAGATTTCTTGTTTAGTTACGTTTTGTTTTAATCTAATGAAAAAAGTGTTCAAGTATTTTCGTCGCTAAAACTGTAACTGCTAAATAATACACATATATAACTATGCCACTTGAAATATAGATATCAGAATTTCAGGTATAATGTATATACGTGTCAAAGCTTTAATTTCCTATTTAGAAAACCAGCGTATTTTTTTATTTTATTTAAACAAGCCAAAATGAGAAAAAAGAAATCAAACTATTATATCATTCTAGGTTCGAAATACCTAAAGTTTGTAGCCTTAATCTGACTTGCCAATTCCATCTAATCTACTACTTTTTGTGTAGTATCCCTATCATTTTGGGTGTAGTATTCTTTTATAATTATGTGATGTATAGAGATAATAATACTCTTAATTAATATGTAGCAATGCCCAACTTTTTGTTCTCTAATCCATGTCCCGTTCTTTCTCATATCATTTTGAGTGAGACACATAACTTCCCTATAAATCAATTTAAGGGGGAGAGGAGAGTGATAACATTCTTATTCTATAATCCCTTTTCAAATATTGCATTCACATTGTTTTGTTGTTTTGGTGTTCTCATTCAATTTACTAGACTCCAAAACCTAAGAAACCATAAATAAAAAATAATTCAATTTATATCCCAATTCCCTCTTTTCCCCATTCAACAAGTCTATACGTCCGCATTTACATTGCACTGCTGGCTATGTGATAAACAAAAGCATTTTCTATCTTAATTAACTATGGATCTGCTTATATCTCAAATTCATCTACTCTAGCAGCAGCAGTATAAAAAGTGGTAGCAATATTAAATGCATTTACGTTACTATGCTTGGTTATAGATTGAAACCGTTCTGTTATTCAATACGGTTGGTTGGTTTTTGTTTTTGATCAAAGAGTTACTGGTATCAGTATTTATGAAACAGTGATGTATGAGTTATGTTCTATTATGTTTATATGATAATGTGTTTTATTATATTATTAATTTATATTCATTCATTTCAATTCAATTTATTTTTCATTTGAATTTTATCTCATGTAAATATATATTTATATTATTTTAACACATTCAAGTCAATTTCTTTTGGACCAATCATAAAACAGTTAAACCTCTCTTTTTTTTTTTTTACGTAGAAGTTGTCAATCCATGACGCTTCGTGGATCACAAAACCGAAACCGAAACCAAAACCAAAAAGAAAAAGAAATGAAACAGATAAATTGAAAAAGAAAAAAGCCCTGCCCTAGCCCTGTGTCATAAAACCTGCGAATAAAACCCAGAAACCCAATTTAAACTTATTTTACTCACTCATAGACATACTAATGGATTGGTTTGTTTGGCCCGCAAACCCAGAGATCGAGAAGAATCGAAATTGAAATGTAGCAATATGTGATGTTTATTAACAAACAAAAAAAATAAAACCAAAAATATAAAACAAAAATGATGAGCATAATAATAATATGCACCATTTCCATGGTTTTGTACCTACCTAAAAACGACAATGAAGGATACAGACCTAAGTCATAAGCCATAAGCCACAAGACCACTTTTGTTATCTTCTAGTTTGGTCCAGCACACAGATTTCCCCAAGTCACAGCTATCTATGTTATCTTGATCATTGCTGACTTCACTATTCCTACGCATAACCTGCAATAAACCAATATGATTACAGTCTTATATTCTTTTACAAATACCTTAGGTTACTAATATCACACAATATCGCTATTATTAACATCAATTACTTGATTTCCATGTTTTCCGATGGCTATTTCTGCTCGTGACCTTCAGGGATATCAACACCCAGATTAACTAGGTACACCAAACTTTCCTTACTAAGGATATACCTGTTCATTAGTAAAGGAAAACAAATAACAACAAGTATTCTCCCTGGCCGTATCTTGCTAGTTCTCAATTTCTTTAGTCGTTTTACATTTGAAATATCTCATCATTCCAATGCTCTTCTGTCCGCCTAACTGGCTGTATACTCTATTGATTATTATTTACTTTTAACTTTCGCCATCAAGTAGATTGAAACTTCAGGAATCTAAAATTTGCACATTCAAAACTCATTTATTCGTTCATCAACAAGAAAAAGGAATGATTTGACTCTTTCATATATGAGAAGAAACTATATTTTAGCCTTCACACATAGATATCTGTTTCGAGAGCTTAGTATGGCGTGTGAATTGTGTATTTCAAGCACTTTCCTTATTTCTTCTTCCTCTTCTACTCTTAGCCGTAACGTAGCAAGCTCGATAGTGGCATTTATTGTGTGCTGAAGAACAACATTGTGGGTGGTATTATTTCCGATCTAGTGAAAGTTAGTGAAGGTTGCTGAATATGTATAATATTTGGTGAACCTTGGTTTCCGATGAGTAAGTAGTGAAAGGTATCAACTAGATCATGACACTGGTACTAGGGGTGGTGATTGTGATGGTGTGGTGGTGTAAATGTGGAGATGATGATGAAGGTGAGCATGCTGTGTCTAGTATGATAGTGATTTTATGAATTGCTTTTATATTGATTCATTATACTTTGATCTGTTTTATTTTTTGTTATTATTTATTATATATATCATATTATATTTATTTTATGTTAATTTCGTTTTATTTTATTTCATGTTCTACCTCCTCTGCATAACTATTTCACTCTACTTCAATTTAATTCTCTGAAAAATTGTTGGAATCTTTTCCACAGTTGAATCTATATATTTTTAATTCCTTTCCTTTCTCTCACTATCAAATGTAAGTTATTCATTTCAAGTATGAATTAAGAGTAAGTCCGAGTTTCCAATTGACTTTCTTATTTAATTTTTTCTTTTTGAAATGAATAATAGATTTGTTTTTCATGATGATTTATTACATATTTATTATATCATTATAATATCAATATTATATTACTGTAATATTACTATTAGATTTTTATTGAAGTATATATTATCATAAGTCATTAATTTAATTTCTTTTTCAGACATTTCTTTTTTCGCATTTCCTCATTTGGAAGCTAACCTTAAAGGGACGTTGTAGTTGAAAGTTAACCACGTGGTTTGTTCCTTTAGTTGAACGTTGAATGAACGCAACATTAAGCTGAAATCTGACTGCCATTTACTTTACAGTTTTTATATTCTTATCTCTTAAGCATACTTCTGAAAGTTTGAAATACTGATATAAATAAAAGGTCAACTTAGTTTGATAAACAATAAAGACAGGGTTGCTATCAGTAATGAAAGGTATTGTTAACCGCGTTTTAACCCGAATGCATAAACAACGTGAAAATCAAGGAAAGTCACATTTAAAGGGTTACAAACTGGGTGTGATAGGGTTGGGTTAACATTAAAAAGTAAGTACAGTTATCTGGTACGGATGATGTGTACCCATATTTGTTCAAGAAGAATCGAGAACCATATTTTGATAGTATTAACACAATATTGTACAAAAATAACAAGTAGAAAAAAATAAATGTTTATACAAATAGTAATATAATAAAAAAGAAGTATTAATAAATAAATAAAAATTAAAAGTATTATATATTTACAATAAAAATAAAAAAATAGTTAAAGTATTTATAATTATCACGGTCATAATTATCAAAATCTTTTTTAAAAACCTAGAATGTCCAAACGTAAAAAAAAAAAAATTGATGAAAAAAAGTAATATTCAAAGTGAAATAATGAAATAATAAATTGCAATAAAATAAAATAATACCATAAAATAATAAAAATTGAAAAAAAAACCAACAATAAAATTAAAATTCTACGAGAATAGTCCAGCTCCTTCTAATACAACATCCTCCTCCCAATTCACAGCCTCTTACAGCATCATTTGACTGGCCATAAATGCAGCCGGAATGATTTTTGGCCAATCAATCTGGGCTGTAGAACCATTTTTCCTGGCTTCTAAGCATGAGGATATTATCATCAGCCTATTCTTAGTCACAATTCCAGAATCACAGTCATGAAGAATTCGATAAATTCAGATCAGCTTTGTTTTATTATAGGCCAAAATTCTAAATTTATTATTAAGTGTTTTTTTTTTTACTTTTTTTTTTTTTTTTTTTTTTAATAAAATATAATCCAAAAAATAAAATAAAAAAAAGTTTCATAAAATCCCTTTCTGGTCCTCCATTTTTATTTTTCTTTTTGACTTTATATTTCTTTTGATTGACTCTTCCTGGTCTTTTCATTATTTATTCACGTGTATTTCCTAAGCTTATCCTTTTTTTTCTATTCTTTATTTATTTTATTGTTTTTCTCTTTTTTTTTCTTTATTTTGTTTATTTTTCTTTTCTTTCTTCTTCATTCAACAAGCATGCTCAATACCTCTTTGATATCAGCAACACCCCTTAGACTCGAAATCCTTAATTAAACTATATCATATCGTTCGCCAGTACTACATTTAATTTATTCAAGTTATTCGTCCTGTATAACATCTGTCCCTAGACTTAATTCGCTATCACATTTAAACACTAGCACACTTTCTACGAAATCTCAAGTGTAACATTTATCCTGCATACTCACATCACCAGTGCACCCCCTCAACACAAATCTTAATTCTTAATACAATCTTCAGTGTACCTTTTATTCACTTCGTCCACCCAAGGTTTTAATCTCTATCGTACATGGACGAACACCCTTATTCCATGGTAGTCGCCTCAGATGCGTCTGTCTCTTCGTCTGACCCAGCATCTGTATTGGCTGCCGCTGCCGCAGCCTCTTCTGATATGTACATGTACTCAATCCCTACTCACGACACTTCAAACCACTCCAGTATGAGCGGAATCTCACCGACTTCAATCACCATGCCAGAATCTAGAAACGACTCTATTATGTCCCAACACATGCAAATCTCGGACTTTATGCCCATTGATTATACTCTCCAACACCAGCACCAGCAACAGCAACACCAGCACCAGCAACAGGAACAACAGCAGCAACAACAACAGAATCATCATCATCATCAACATCACCATTCGATGCCGACCATCAGCACTGCTCAATCTTCAACAACTTCATTGTCTTCAGCTGGAACAAATCTCACCACTTCCCCTCTCGAAACCATGTCCCCAAGTTTGGCATACGCCCCATTCAATCATACTCAGCCCATGGCAGTTGTGGCTGCTGCTCAATTAGACTACCTCAACTGTGCAACACCTACAGCTCCAAGATACTCCTTCAGCATGCCCGATATTAATAACATGAGCAATGGCGTAGCAACAACAAGCGCATCCAACACACAAGCCCGTACGAAGTCAAGCTCCTATTCTTCACCTACCGATATTATGGGAGCCAGAAACAGCATTGATTCTCAAATGCTATCAATTAAACATGAACGATCCTCTAGCATTCCAAATGGGCTTCTAGATACAACTATGACCACAGAGTCGCCATCCATTGCAACGGCATCTGCGCCTAAACAAAACAAACCTCCTGCTAAACGAAAACGAGCAGCAAGACGTCGACTTACAGTCAATCAGAAAATCGCCCATAATAAAATTGAAAAGAAATACAGAACCAACATCAACGATAAAATATTTGGTTTACAAGATTTAATTTCGCCAAGCTGGAGTGGCAATGAAGAACCGGGCCTCAGTAGTAACGACGATGCTGACGAGGAAGCTGAAGAAAATTCTAGTCAAAAATTATTGTTTATTTCAGGAAGTCCAGCCGATTATAGTTCTGGAGAAGATGAGGCACAAGACCAAAATTCTGGGTCAACAGCTTCTACTGGTGGAAAGCAAAATTCAACCGGAGGAGGAGCCAGACCTAATAAAAGCTACATCTTAGAAAGGGCTGCATCATACATCAAGTATCTCCAGATCACAAATGGCAAACTCAAAGCCCGCAATACAGAACTAAAAATGAGATTGAGCCAGTTTGAGTGAAGTAGTTCATGTCAATAACTACTGCAAAACTTATACATGAAACTAAATAAAAACACGCTAAGAATATATATAAATGGTAATTAATTAATGCGGAACATAAGACAATTATCTACAATCAATTTTTCTAAATAACTGGGATCGCCCATAATCGCGATGGCTTTAACGGGACCCTGCTTGAAGAAGCGTTGAGTATGGAATCGCCAGCGAGGCAGGCCAACCGCTGAGCAGTAAAACGAAACCCTGTATGAGTCACGTGAATTAAAATTTTAGGTAAAACTCAGCACGTTCTGAATATTCTGTCAGTAACTTAATTCTAATTATAAAAATTACCCACCAACCATTTAAAAAACGAAGAAAAACTTTCCTTCTCACTTTTTCTTCTTTCTATTATTCTGAAAGCTAAATTAACTAAAAACAACAGATAAAAATGGTAAGAATTGAGATATTTTTTTTGAATCAATCATAGTACATTCAGCATATTTGAACCAAAAAAAGAAGTACCAAAAGTGATTTTGATGAATTGTTTTTGATGATGAGATCGAGCCTTTTGGCTCATGCTTTATTAAACCCAGCTCTTCGATTTATATTATATTTACTCATGAGAAGAACTTTTTCTAAACCTGATTTAGAAAACAATTTATACTGTACTGATTTATTTGGTTTCAATTTCAACCTGAATTTGTCTGTGTAACTTTTTGTTTTCGTTTTGGCTAACGCGTTTGCTTAGGGATTGTAATTGGTTAAAATCTATTACTGGACTCAATTTTTTCCTGTTGATATGATATATCTGATATATATTTGATTATAGATGAAATAAAATTTTCTGGTATATCTACAAATGTAATGGTTGGCTGTTATTTATTCAACACTGACTACGTACTCCTCCGTATCAGCTCTCTCTGTTAGAACTCCTGCTGCCTTTAGAATTGTAATAGTTTTGTTGACAACCTCTGGGTCAACCTTCGTAACATCCTTTACAAAGGTCACTGTTTGAAGCCATGCACGAGCGTCTTCAGCAGAGTAATCCAAATTTTCGGCAATGTACTTTACAGCCTCCTCATGGTGATCATTAAAGTACTCAATACCCTCGTTAACACTCGTTAAAAACCCACCGAGTGCTTCTTTTTTGGTTGCAATAACATCTGTAGACGCAGTAACGACCCATGATGGCCAAGGGGTATAAATATGACCAATCTGCTTGATTTCCTTTGCGTCGTAGTATTTTTTGGTTGTGAAAACCTCCCACATGAATGCATCAGTAGGTGTAACAGATCCTGTATGGTTAACACCATCTCGAAGATTCTTGAAGTTATCGTGAATTTCAAACTTGAATTCCTCAGTCCAATTCTTCTGAGTTGCGAGAACAAAAGGCATGACATATGAGCCACTAAACAAAAGCAGATTGCGTTAGTGAACATATTCAAACTAATATATAGGGCAGATTCCCAACATACCTGCCAATTCGGCTAATTCCAATGGTTTTACCTTGAATATCGTCTTCACTACTCAAGTCATCACGGTTGATACCAGTGCTAATAGCCCAGCCTATAACTGTTAGTTGATGCTAAAGCAATTTGACCCTGTACTTTAACTTAACATACAAAGAGGAGACTGGACATAGGTTCCAACCAATTTATACCAGTCAGATCCTTTTCCAATACCAGCAATAAATGCTTCAGTCAGTCCAATAGCCACATCTATCTCAAATTAGCAAACGAAGACCTCAACATATCAAAAATAATGTTTATTCTAGTGAGCCTTTACTGACCAATTGACTTGTCTTGTAGAGACTGAATGAGATGCCCAGACCCAGAAGGAAAGGGCAAAAACTCAATCTCGACTCCATTCTTGGTATAATATCCTTGATCCCGCGCAAAGAATAGTGGTGTTGAAAAGTGTTCGGGAACATAGCCCACTTTGAGAGAATTCGCTGCCATGGTTGATAATTGCCTACGTGTGATAGCCCAGACCATAACAATTTTAAGAAAGTCAGTGGAAAGGCAAAAGAAAATTTACATCTAAAAGTAAAAATGAGTCCCTACGAAATAAATGGTGATATAGTAAAACATGTTTTCTCTTATAAAGCCCTAACCCGTCATATGTCACGGAGTGAATTATAGTGCTCTCCAAGGCCAAAGCTATGTTTATAATAAGCCAGCTTGAGTTCAGGATTTTTTCCTTCCTCGTTAGCTACAAACGGGGACTGTCCATTAATAAGGACAGTAATACAGCAATCAAAAATCTGGGCAAATGCTGTTATTTCTAAGTCTCCTCCCCAAATGGCAGTGGTTTCTAGTTCTACACAATAAGGCTCAATTTCTCGCATGCTCATTGTGGTTTCATCAAACAAAAATGGGCTAAAGTCATTCGGGTGTTTTCGAATATAACTAGCAGCTTCTGTCCTTAATTCTGGTACAGTTTTATTAATATTTTGTCGTACACTCAATTGATCTGCAATGGACGCAAACAAGCAATGCCCATCTGCTGGTACTTCATACTGGGAAAGTCCGCGAAGTTTGAATATGGATTCCATATTCTCCAGTTCGATTTTGCGCAAATCTGGTTGTGTAGCTGCCTCTGCAGCAGCTTCTTCTGATATTTGTTTAGCAGCTGCCTCTCGAGCTGCAATTTTTTCTTTTCTTCGATTTCGCTTGGCTTTAGGTGCGGCAGTATCCTGTTGTTGTTGCTGTTTGGTCACAGCCTTTGCAGCTTTCGCAGCCTCCTCAGCTTGTCTATCTTGTTCTTGCTCTAGCTGTAATTGCGCCAACAGTTTTTCAGGTGAAAACTCATCGTCGTCGTCTTCTTCTTCTTCAATGGCCTCTTCCTTAACTTGATCTGGCTCTCCAACACCTTTAAAAGCCTACAAATAATATTAGAACCCTTCATAGCTCTCAAGCCTCCCGATTTCTCACCTTTAACTCAGTGGCATGTCGCTCTTTGAGTTCACTTTCCATAACCTCTATCTTTTTCAAAATTTCCTTTTTTTTTCGCTTCTCGCCCTTAGTGGCTTGTTTTTTCATACTTGTCGTTGCATTTATCAGATCCCGCTGCTCTTTACGGTGTCGCACCAGCATTTCCTCTTCGCTCTCTAGTATCTTCTCTTCTAATTCACTCATCTTGAGAATGCTTGTATCTGTGATAAATGGTTAATTAAGTACTCGTTGATTTATGACTACTCAGATTTTAAGTGTTGATTTCACTTTTCTTTCTTCATTTCAATTTACCCTGCCATTTTTTCAGCCAATGCCTGAACCAAGATTTTTTCAAAAAAAACTTCTACCCACGCCATCATTACGCTACTCAAACGTGCAACATGTTCGGTTCCAACGTAGCTAAGCTCAGACTGCTGAATAGCTCTTCTGCTGTTCGTCTCAGCAGTATTATCTCTCAGTCTGCCGTAAAATCTGTTGCAGTTTCAAGCACAAGACTTCTTGTCAGATCGAACTCAACTATTCCTCCTACTACTGAGACTGCAACTACCCAGGCCACTCCTTCAAGAAAGCCTCGTTCGCATCCCCGTGAAGCTAGAAGACCAAGAATCTTACCTCAGGAACGTGCTAATTTGGAAGCCAAATATGCTGAATTAGACCAACTCTTGAACGACAAAAAAGTTGCAGAAGCCTCTGCTCTCTTCTCCGAAATTTACACTCCTGAGTCTTCCAATGTTTTGCGATACTTTAGAGAAGAAGATCGATCGAACAGACTTTACATCAAATTTTTCAACTCAGTACTAAAGGCCCATCAACGCGGCAACGATGAAGGTGTTATTCCACTTCGTGACCTTTTCATCAAATACCTCGAGGGAAAACTACTATTTGGCTGGATGTGCTCAGAAGTAATTCTTTTTGAAGTTTCCCAAGGCCGTGCTAGCCAAGGTCTCGAAGTCTGGGTTAAATTCTGGGAAGCGTTAGGCGATGTTTCACGCGTCCAAGAATTGGATAACAGAGAAGCTGCTTTTGCTGCCTTGATTGCTTACATTGGTAACTGTATGACCGAAAACTCTCAGCCTATCTCTAAGATTGCCTTTTACCTGGTACCTCTTAAAAATGCACCTGATGACAGCGAGATCCATAACTTGTTCCGCTCATCAAGTTATCGCTTTGACCAAAAGTTCATTAATTCTATTCTTGATGGTCTCAGAGCTATTCGTCTTGAGTCTCTTAACCCTGCTGACATTGATTTCCTTAACTCCCTGCCTGTGGATCGTCCATTAGAGCTAGAAACTCGTTACGCAGAGTGTAAGCAGAAAGCTTTGTCTTCTGAATCTCCTCTTCCTGAAAGCACATATGCCCGCTTTATTTTCTGCTTTGCTGAGTCTGGCCGATCACAACAAGCTTTTGACGTCTGGAACGATCTAACTCAAAGTGGTATTCAGCCTACAGTTCACTCTTGGAACATGCTTTTGAAGGCTGCCGCTCTTTCTAGAGACCAGAATGTTGCTGTTACCGAAGGCATTATTTCAAAGATGCAGGAAGCTGGTGTTGTTCCTAACTCGGATTCTTATGGTACGTTGATTGACGTCTACTTTAAGTCTGGCCAACCTGAGACTGCTATTGAGATCTTTGACAAGATTCAGAAGGGTGAGATCAGCGTAGCTACAAATCTGAAAATCTTTAATGTTATGCTTAATGGTCTTCTCAATTCTGGATTTGATAAGATGGCTCGTGATCTACTCACTGAAGGAATTGAACAAGGTCTTTCTCCCGATGTCATAGCCTTTAACACATTTATCAAGACCTACATCAAGCAAAAACGTTATGCTGAAGTCGACGAGATGCTTCTTCTCATGGCTGATAATGGCGTTACTCCCAATGTTGCCACTTACACCAACGTTATTGACAACTTGTACAAATCTGCAAACTCCAAAAACGTCAACCCTGAGTCCTATGTAGAAGAACTTGTCAAAGATATGAACCGTAATGGTATCCGAACCAACACTTCTACCATTACTGCCATTATTGACGGTCTGGGTAAGTCTGGAAGTGGTACAAAGGCTGCACATGATCTCTATCAGCTCATGAAACGCAAGCGCTTGCGTCCTAATATTCGCACGTTCACTGCTCTTATTAACGGTGAAGTCCTTGCTGGCAACATGTCGCAGGCTACCGAATATTTCAACCAAATGCGACAGTTTAATATTTCTAAACCTACTGCTAGTTACAACCAAATTATTCGTGGTTTTGCCAACCGAGGACTTATTGATCAGTGCATGGAGTACTTTAGATTAGCAGCTGCTGACCGTAGAGCTCCACTTAACAGATACACATACACATTCGTGTTGCAAGGTTGCGTCAATGCTCGTGACTGGGATGCTGCTAGAGAGGTCATCAGAGAACTCAAGAAGGAGCCCAAAGACTTTTTTGTTGGACGTCCTTTGGCTAAACTGCTAGCTGAACTATCAAAAGAAGGAATTCAAGTACCTACTTTCCAAGCGCCTAAAAGCAAGGAACAGGAACAAGAACAAGAGGAGGATCAGCTTCAGGAAACTAATTGAAGGGATTTTTTAAATTTTCTGTAATTGAACGAATGTTTATAGTTTTTTCAGTGTTTTATTACATGTATATAAATGAAAAGATCAAAAAATTAAATATTACTAACTATCAATTGACGTACGCTGATAATTTATCATTGGTTTTTCAAAGAAAAATTAAATCTTTGTATTGGAATAATTTGGATATTTCTTGTCTACTTCTATAATATTGAGAACTCACCCACAAATTATAATTCCTATTTGCTTCCTGGTTAACAAACTTTTGAACAAATTACATTCAAAGGTTTTTAACGCAAAAAGACAATGCCGTTGCCCAGAATCGAACTGAGGTTTCTTCGGCCACAACGAAGTGTACTAACCACTATACTACAACGGCGAAGTTGTTGACAATTTTCAGCATTGATCAATTGCAAGACAATAAGCATATACCTATTTTAGTTTTGGACGGACGTTAGTAACTAAAGACGAGGACTGGCCTGATCTTAATATAAGTGAAATAGATGATGTAATATATAGTCTCCCCGACTTCAAGGCTCCAGGTCCCGACCAGGTAACAGGACTCACTCTCAAGCGAGCTTGGAACAACAAAGACTTCAAAACGAGATTTACTGAAGTACTCAGTGCAGCTGTGAGCCTTGGGTATCACCCAAAAA